>VMKM01001826.1:25000-75881 GCA_008360985.2 Macquaria ambigua
TGTTTCCTCAGCATGTTGTAGAGCTGACAGGTGAGCTCCTCCTCCTCTGATCCCCCACTGTCCTGATCCATACACACGTCCTCTACAGACAGACAGACAGACAGACAGACAGGTGAGAGACAGGTATGAACTTGTGTGTTTATGTGTGTGTGTGTTTTGTTAGTATTATATGTGTTTGTGTGAGTCACCTGTGGTGGAGGTGAGCAGGATCTGAACCAGGTGAGCCACAGTGACCAGGTGAAGGAGGTGGAGGTGAGCCGAGTCTACCACTCTCCGTCCTGATTGGTCCAGACTGTGAACTGAGCTGTAGGACAACACAATGTAAACCTGCAGAGAGAGAAATACACTGACAATTCAATTAACTGGATTTAAACTGGATTTACACTGAAAGTTAACTGGATTTAAACTGAATTTACACTGACAGTTAACTGGATTTAAACTGAATTTAGACTGACAGTTAACTGGATTCAAACTGACAGTTAACTGGATTTGAACTGGATTTACACTGAGAGTTAACTGGATTTAAACTGACAACTGGATTTGAACTGGATTTACACTGACAGTTAACTGAATTTAAACTTGAACTTAAACTTGACTGTATATGAACTGTATCACAATTTGCAAATTTGATATGAACTGAATCTAAACTGGATTTGAACTGGACATAAAGTAAAAGTTAGCTGGATAAAACAGATTTAAACTGAAGTGATGAAACTCACCAGCAGATGAAACATGTCGATGTCGAGGATACATGGAGTGTTTTCTACTTGAGAGTCTGGAACCAGGGCTACAACACATACACACACACACACAGACAGACAGTGAATAACAGTTGTATATGTTTGTAATAAGTGTGTGTGTGTGTGTGTACCTGTGAGCAGTCTGATGAAGTAAGTGTGTGTGTGTGTGTGTGTGTGTGTGTGTGTGTGTGTACCTGCAAGCAGTCTGATGAAGTGTGTGTGAGCTGTTGTCAGTGGAGCTGCAGTCCAACAGGATGAACTGAACCTGGTGAGAGAGCTCAGACAGTCGTCCTGTAACACACACACACACACACAGTCAGGTGACACATCTGTTTCTATCTGGTCCTCATGTTGTCAGTCATGATGTACCTGAGGTGAACAGGTGACAGAAGGTCCTCTTCCATTCACAGGTATATTTTCATCTTTTACTTTGGGCTCGTGTCAACATCTGTACACGTTATTCTAACAACATCCTGTTTCTGATCAAACATCTGATCAATCAGCAGGGTTGTTTCTAAACATCTGATCAATCAGCTGCGTTGTTTCTAACCCACCTCCACCTGAGATAAACACAGCGCACGGCCCGTCTCTCTTTACTTGTTCTGTACGGGCTGAGAGTGTGTTACCTGTCGGCAAGGTAAGCTTCCAAACAGCGGCTTCTCCTCGTCCATCAAGAGGCGCTCTGCAAGAGACACACTGTCAGCACGACCTTTGACCTCTCGGGTGTGTGTGTGTGTGTGTGCGCGTGCACCTCTCAGGTGTTTATATACCTATACTCTGGATGGTGTAGGCGCAGGTGGACCAGATCAGCACCGGGACTCTCTGGTCCTGCTCGTTGGGGTTCACCTTCAGTCCCACCTTGTAGGTCGACATGCTGAAGGTAGTGATCATCTCACTGATGCTGATGGAGAACGGGTTCCTGAGGGACACAGTGACATCCCTGCTGACATCATCACCTGCTGACATCATCCAGGTGTGTCCTCACAGAGGCGTACAGTGGTACTACAGTTTCTATAACAGTACTTTTCAAAATGATCAGTATCAGAGTGGGGAAACTGAACTGAACAGGTCTGGACCACCTTCAGGAACTACAGGTAAACATTAGACTTTAGCAGCTCTGTGAGGTTGTACTGTGACAGAGCGATGTCTGTTCTTCAGCAACATTTATAACGTGGTTCAGTTCAACAGTTCTTTATGGTTTTATTTCTCAGCTGCTGTGTTTTATGATCCGTCACTTTAAATATCAACAGACACAGAGCGTGAGACATGAGGAGAATGACAGCATCACCTGTGAAACAGCTTATTGATCAGGATCAATGCAAACAGCTGCTGACTCACTGTGGAGTGAAGTCAACTCTGAATCCTTCAGGAAGAGCAGGCTCCGCCCCCTCTGCGACACCTGAAACACACACACACACACACACCAAAGCTGACTTGCTGCTTGTTTCCATCCACTGCTGCAGGTGGAGGTAATTCTCCACTCGCTGCCATTAAACAACCACAGAAGAAGAAGAGGACACAACGAGATGATGTCATTCAGATGAAAACCAACATGATGGAGATACGAGCTTTCTGTTAGTTTCATGTGTTCATTTGAGGAAGGTTACAGCCTCCTCATCGCTCCACACACACCTGATGTTTTCAGCCCTTCACTGGAAGATGCAACAACACACACACACACACACACACACACACACAGAGATCATGCGACTCCGCCCTCAAGTGCTGGCTCCGATAATGTTGGTAGTCGAATGCTACGTGTACTCGCTGCCGCGCCCCCCCAGCTCCTTTATACCCACTGATTGACAGGTGACTGACCGTCAGACTGCCTCCTGTGGCCGGAGTGTAGCGCTGCTATCTGCTGATTGGTTGTTTTAAGCCACGCCTCCAGACTGGGATGATCGACACTGAGAGAAACAGGAAGAAAAAGTGAGAGTCAGTTTTGTGTGTGTGTGTGTGTATGTGTGTGTACCTGTGGTCAGGTGTGTGTGTGTACCTGTGGTCAGGTGTGTGTGTGTGTACCTGTGGTCAGCTATGTGTGTGTATGTGTGTGCGTGTACCTGTGGTCAGGTGTGTGTGTGTGTGTGCGTGCGTGTACCTGTGGTGTGTTTGTGTGTGTGTGTACCTGTGTGTGTGTACCTGTGGTCAGGTGTGTGTGTGTACCTGTGGTCAGGTGTGTGTGTGTACCTGTGGTCAGGTGTGTGTGTGTGTGGCAGCAGAGGGATCACAGTGTTGCTCAGACACTCGCACAGCGGACACAGGAACTCTCCGTTCTCCACATCGTAGCTGGTGTGACCTCGAAGACGCTGCTGACGTCTCTGCTCCTTCAACTGCACTGCTTCAAAGTACCTGAACACACACACACAATTTTTTCCTCTGAATCCGATTTGTCACTGTACTTTTTCTAATGGAATACAACAGACATTTTCAGTATTCAGAGTTCAGCAGTGTTGTGAGTCCTCAGGAGAGAGAACATGCACTTAGAAAAAGTATTGGGATTCATTTTCACCTCTGTAAGAGTTAAAATGCCCCAGTCAATGAATTATTAGAGATGTGCTCCACATATAACGACCATCCGTCCTGTGTGAGCTGCTGCAGCTGCAGTGTCTCACCTCTGCCAGCAGGTGGCATGCATGATGTGTCCACAGCTGGCCGTGTGAATCCCCAGAGACAGGTCAGGGTGCATGAACAGCGGGTCGTGATGCTCTGAAACACACAGTCGCACATCCGTCAATCAACACTGATTGGTTTCTGTCCTGATGATGTCAGAGTGAGGCTCCACCCACCTGGGTCAGGCAGGTTGCGGCGGCGGTTTTTGGACAAAACCGTCGACCTCTGGATGAATGCTGCCAGCACCATGGCTCTGCCGTGACCTCTGACCTCCTGCTCCTCCTGACACAGGATACAGGTCACCAGCTGACGGCGCTCGGCTCCGCCCACCCTCCTGGGACCAACACACACCTGAGAAACACAGGACGGCTCCGAACGGGGAGGACTGGGAGGGGAGGGGGAGGAGGAGGAAGAGGGAGAGACAGAAGAGGGAAGGACAGAATATTTCAATATGTGTCTACACCTGTGTATCTACACCTGTATATCTACGCCTGTGTGTCTACACCTGTGTGTCTACACCTGTATATCTACGCCTGTGTGTCTACACCTGTGTGTCTACACCTGTATATCTACACCTGTATATCTACACCTGTGGTGTGGACAAATGTGGACAGGTGTGTAGAGGTATGGACAGGTGTGGACAGGCTTGTACAGGTGTGGACAGGTGTACCTGCTCTCTGCAGCAGCAGAGGTGGAGGCCTCCAGCTCCTCCAAACTCTGCTGGAAAAGTTCTTTGTTCTCGTTGATGAAATGTTTCTGCATCTCAGACATCTGAGCCATGATCTTCTCCCTCCTGAGCCGGGCCATCTCTGCCTTCCTCTTCCTCTCCGCCTTGTCTTTGTCTCGCACCGTCTGCAGGGACGCAACACCGCCCGATACATGGGAGGTAATCAATGATCAATCACATCTCAACAAACCACACATTCATTTTACTCTGATTTCACTCTTTAGTGAAACAGACAGACAGACAGACAACAAAAAGACACGGTCGCTGTTTAAACATCTGTTTTTACAGAACAGAAGTCATCTAAATCAAGGAGTTCACTGTTAGTTGTGTTTTGCCTCTTCAGCCTGGTGATGGTGAGGCAGGTCGGTTAGTTAATGAAGAGTTTGTGTGTCTGACCTCCTCCAGTCCTTGTCCCTGGCTGATGGTGACGGTGGAGGTGGAGGACGTTCGCTCTCTCATCGTTTTGATGTTTGTCACCATCTGCACACACAAACATCAGATAAACCTCGAGAGGACAGAGAGTCACTGAGATTTCTACAACAAATTTGGTTTTCATGATGTGTAAGAGAGTAAAAGGGGTCCCAGGATGGAGCCCTGTGGGACGCCCTGAGGATACATTAACCTGTCCTGTTAGCAAAGTTCATTTCATCAACAAAAACTACCACCAAAAATATTCTTTGACAACCTTTTTTCATGATGAAAACTAAATGAAAAGGAACCTTTAAAAATACAAAAATATGACGACATGTATTACATTTTTCATCAGCGAATAAAAACTAATAATGTGACAGACAGATGAACTAATGACTCTTTTAAGTCTTAATCAACGACCTGCAGAATCACACACTGTAGCTCCTTACTAGTACCACTGTTTCCTTCACCAGCCAATAATATCTAAATACAAAAATAATAATACATTTCATTTATTTATATTTTATTTCAAGATAGCCAAAGACACTTTACACAAGTAGTTAAGAAAGATCCTGGAACTAAAAACAGTAACAGCATTCAATCAAACAATAAAATCAGTGATTATTCTCTAAATGTATCTGTTCCCGTTAATAAGAAGCATCTGACATTTCATTATGTTTCAGTCAGTGATGTTATCTGATGCTATCTAATGTTAACTAACTTTTATATTAACATTACTTCAGTTTACTATCTTTGGTGTTTAGTCTATACGCAGGAATGAGTGCAGATGAATGAACCATCTAAATCTTCCTCCAGATGTTCACTAAAGAAATGTCACTGTGTTAAAGTTACTTGATGTTTGTGAACAAGTCGCTGTGCTAATGCTAGGCGAGCAAGAGTAAACAGCCTTTTCTAAACCTCAAAATGCTTCAAAGAATAAAAATCAAAGATGGAGAGACGAATATTTTACTGATGAAAACTAAACTAAAACTCTGAATCAAAACCAGGTGTTAGAGAGACGACCTTTGACCCCGACATCTGCCCAGGTTCTACTCACCTGAAGTTCAGGTTATTTTTTGTTACTCAAACAGACTTGTTGATCCACAAAGAAATGAAGTTTAAGAGTTTAAGACAGGGTGCCACGCAAAACCTTTGAACTCCCTGAAATCATCTCAACACTTTCATTCTCATTATTTTGATGCTTTTCACAGAACAAACCGAAGTGTGTTAGTGGAGGCAGGAAGTGGAACCAGTGTTCATGTTAGCACCTGATTTAGTTGTTGTCACAGACAGACGTTAACGGTTGTTGTGCAACAACATGATTTGAGTGAACTGAACCTTTGGATCTGATCAGATAAATGATAGACAGATCCCATTAATCTGTATAGTATAACATCAGCGTTTACCTTGAGGATCCAGGTAATCATGTCTTTGTGGACCTCCAGGTGAGGCGCGTTCTGCAGACTCTCCAACAGAGCCAGGACACTTCCTGAAGTACTGGGAGCTTCACCTGGACCTGAACACACACACACACACACACACACACACACACACTATGTGATCATGTGTCTGTTGATGTTAATTGATTGACTGACTGAACTGAAGGATGAAACGTCACAAACTGTTTAAGTTGAACACCAAGTCAGAACAGGTTTTTAAATCCAGACTCAGAACCAGGTTCTGACAGCTCCTCCCAAAACATTCAGAACCAGTTTCACACCAACGACCTGAGACTGAAGAACTTCCACATTCACGTGAACTCAGACAGTCATCAAACTTCAGACTCTGCAGTGATGTTTCTGCTCGAGTCCTGAGGAAGGTTCCGCTTTAGAAAACACCTGCAGCACCATGTTTCAGGACTGTTGGGTGGAGGCAGGATGGTTTTCAGGTTCAGGTGACAATGAATGACTTCTTGTATGAACTCTGTTCTTTATCGTCCTGCTGCTTACCTCTTCACATTAAATAACCCTTTCTACTGTGTTTTGATATTTGTTCTTTATTGAAGACCAAATTGTTTTCCATAAACTGTAGACCTTCTACTCCCCTGGTGAGTTTGCTTCCTTCATTCTGGTCGGTGTTTACATTCCACCGCAGGCCAACGAGCAGGAGGCACAGCACATGCTCACCGACCAGATACTGTGTGGAGCGGACAAACCCGGACTCCTTAGTTATCACCCGCTATGACTTTAACAAAGGAAGTCTCAACCATCAACTCCCAAAATACAGACAGTTTATTAAATGTCCAGAGAGGAGAACAGTCTGGATCACTGTTACACTACAGTCAGCAGTGCCTATCACGCCATCCCCGCACTGACCTGGGACACTCTTACCATGTCATGGTCCAGTTTCCTGCATATAGGCAGAAATTAAAGATCTCTCCCGTTGTGAGGACATCAAAGCAGTGGACCAGTGAAGCTGTGGAGGATTTTCAGGAGTGCTTGGACTGGACTGACTGGGATGTTTTCAGGACTGCTACCAACAGTCTGGATGAGTTCACAGAGGCTGTGACGTCCTACATCGGCTTCTGTGAGGACTGGTGACCCGGGTGAGTGACAACAACACAAACCCTGGTTCACAGCTAAACTCAGACAGCTACGCTTGGAAAAGGAAGAGGTGTTCTTTCCTCTCCTGGACCCCCTGCAAAAATCCATCACCAACCCTCTCCTGAACCCCCTGCAGTTCACCTACATGCTGTGAACTTTTGCGCATTCCTGCCCCTTTTAAATAATGCTCATATTGTACCGTTTTATTATTTTTATAATATTGTTTCACATTTTATTGTCAATTTATATTTTATATGTATGCTGTGAGTACTGTGAGTACTGTGTGTATTGTGAGTACTGTGTGTACTGTGAGTACTGACGTGTGATCTTGCAGGTGTAGTTGAAGGTGACGTCATTGTCTCCACTGCTGTTCTCCAGCTGCTGCTGCTCCTCCAACAGAGCCACACCCACCAGGTGGAGCACCTGTACACACACAGTACACACACAGTACACAGAGAGTACACAGTTAACAATCATCCAAACATCACACACACTGAGTATTTTCATGTTGTCTCATCAGGAGATCCCCCCCCCACCCCCCTCCCCCTCCCCAAGTCTTACCCTCTGCAGCATGGACTCGGTCCAGCCCCCCCCGCTGGGCTCCACAGCCCACTGCAGCACTGCGCCTTCTACAGCCAGCAGCACGTCACACTGCAGCAGGTTCACCAGACTCCCAAACAGAGGACAGAGAGGGGGGGGGGGAGGGGGGGGCAGGGCTGATCAACACACACACACACACACACACACACACGTTGCCATGGTGACAAACTGATCAATACATCTAACACCACTTTTCACTGTCGTCACTGCATGTGAATATCATTGATTAAAGTTCAGCAATGTGCTGATGGAGTCTGTTCATAGATGACAGCTGAAAGGGTTCATGTTTAGTTATTGATCCACAGTTTTCTGTAGTTCTGGTTCAGGTTCTGGTTCTGGTCCACGCAGACTGACCAGGAAACCTGGAGTCAAACTGACAGCAGGTCAGTCTGAACTTAATGTTTCTAATGAGTTGATTTGCTGCTCTCTGGAGTCACAGAGACAAAAGGCATTATTAGTGTTATCAGACTGTACATGAACTGCTGGTGTTAATATTATTAATAATATTAGATATTATTAATAACTAATAATATTAATTAATAATATTACATATTATTAATAACTACAGGCAGGAGGAGCAGAAACATTACAGCCGCAACTCTGTCACTCAGTTTGTACTGGACTGATGATGTCACTCCATGGTGATTTACATAAATACACACATGGATTATAGATTGATCATAAGATCACTTCCTGATCAGTTCACCATCAGCAGATGAATTATTAGTAGTTTAAATCTGAAATCATGTATAATACCTGTCAATCAAACCTGATTGTGTTCGGTAGAAACACGTTTAGAATCGTGTTCAATACGTTCAAATCATAAAGAACCAGGCCAAGTGACTTCCTGTTAATGTGTAGCTGTGAGACAGACAGGTGTGTTTACCTGTGTCCTCTCCGTTGTGTCTCCTCAGCTTCCTCTGAGCCTCCTCAGCCTGCGACACACATCACACACTGTTACCATGACAACGCACATACCAGTGGTTCAATGATCAATAACCCAATCAGTGTGCGTACCTTGGACTGGTCGGCTCTGCTGTAGTGATGAAAGTACAGGTTGAAGTGTTTGTTCCACTCAGGACGCAGTTCATACAGACCGCGCCCTGTCACACCTGGCTTCCTGTAAACACAGTACAAATAAACACAGTACTACAGTCAGTACTACAGACCGCGCCCTGTCACACCTGGCTTCCTGTAAACACAGTACAAATAAACACAGTACAGTCAGTACTACAGTCAGTACTACAGACCGCGCCCTGTCACACCTGGCTTCCTGTAAACACAGTACAAATAAACACAGTACTACAGTCAGTACTACAGTCAGTACTACAGACCGCGCCCTGTCACACCTGGCTTCCTGTAAACACAGTACAAATAAACACAGTACTACAGTCAGTACTACAGACCGCGCCCTGTCACACCTGGCTTCCTGTAAACACAGTACAAATACACACAGTACTACAGTCAGTACTACAGACTGCGCCCTGTCACGGTGGATGTGTATTTAAGGTGGACTGGAGGCTGTTAAGGTGGATGTGTATTTAAGGTGGACTGGAGGTATTTAAGGTGGACTGGAGGTTGTTAAGGTGGATGTGTATTTAAGGTGGACTGGAGGTTGTTAAGGTGGATGTGTATTTAAGGTGGAAGTGTAGAAGGACACAGACTGACTTGAATGAAGCCACGCTGTCGATGACTCTCTCCAAACCCGTCTCCTTGTTCCCCTGAAGAGGAAAAACAGTCGGACAGGTTAACAGTCAGAGAGGTTAACAGGTAGACAGGTTAACATGCAGACAGGTTAACAGGCAGACAGGTAGGTGTCTCACATTCTCTGGTAGAGCTTTCACAAGCTCGCTGTGAGCCATCGGTCTGATTGACAGCTGGTGGATGATTTCTCTTCTGACCTCATCAAAGGGCTCCACCTGGCCGACACCTGACACGTACCGCTCACCTGTAGCACACACACACACACACACAATTTCAATTTGGATACTTGCGTTAGTACACTTGCATGCAGTACACTGTGTACAGACTTGTGTTGTGTGTTAATTTCGACAGGGTAGTGTTGTCTCAAATCAAACACGGCTGTTGTGCACTTACCGGAAATGACGATCGCAACATCTGACCGCTTCTTCTTCTTTTTCATGGCAACTATGGTATGATACACCATCCGGGTACTCACATTGCTGCATTTTGCCATAACTGTGAGTGTGAACACACTTATGCACTCAAAATAGAAAGTGGAAGTACAGAAGTACGCAAATTGAGACACAGCATAACTGTCTACAGCCATGCTAGCAGCTGTGTGAGCTAAATGCTAACATCAGCATGTTTAGCAGGTATAATGTTTACCTTGTTCACCATCGCTGTGTCCCAAATCGCGTACTTGCGTACTCAAACTTAGTATTTTGAGTGCATAAGTGCATTCATACTGGTAAGTATGGCAATGTCTCAGTCTTTCCCAGTCTTTCCCAGTTGTCTTTGTGAAGATTCAATTCAATTCAATTCAATTCAATTCAGTTTTATTTATATAGCGCCATATCATAACAAAGTTATCTCAGGGCACTTTTTCGTATAGAGCAGGTCTAGACCGACTCTTTATATTTACAGAGACCCAACAGTTCCCACCACGAGCAGCACCAGGAGAGAGTGGCAAGGAAAAACTCCCTTTTAACAGGTAGAAACCTCAAGCAGAACCAGGCTCTGGGTGGACGGTCATCTGCCTCGACCGGATAGAGATGAGAAGATGGCGCCGGTGTGTGTGGCTGGCCGTCTGTCGCTGCCTGTCCTGTCTATCTGGTTTTTATTTGCTTTAGTTTTATTATGTTTTACAAATTGTGTAAACTCCCTGATGACCTATGATCGACAAGCACTTTTCAGAATACGACTTTTAGCTGAAATATCGCTGAACTATGACCAAGGAGATCGGAAAGCTCTTCCTCCTCCGTTGCTATCGGGGATCACGGCTTACCTTCGCCGCGCAGTGGCTTCACCGGCTCGGAGGAGGTTTCGCAAGCGCCGAGGCAAACAAAACGGCTGACTGGTGAGGATAAAGGCCTTCCTGGCTTCCTTTTTGGGGAGAAGGTTAAATCGGCGCGCGTGGCTGACTGAAATCGGGTATGACCACCGCCATTTCTCTCTCTGGAACACCCAGGACCCTGCATATACCTGGCTGACACCTGTTTGCAGTCAAGGGGAGATTTCCCAGGCCTCCCGTCTCTGCTCGCCCCGTCTTCGGCGAGGTGGAGTTAAACTGGATAATCTTCGACTGCTGGCCCGGGCATCTCCGTCAGTGGATAAACCACAATTAACTAGGATTGCCCTGGTAAATGCCAGATCACTGGTTAATAAAGCTTTAAGTTTATTTTAAAGGAATTCTTCAGCGACCATAACCTGGATTTCCTGTGTGTAACAGAGACTTGGGTTAATAATGGTGAGTCGAACGCATTTATGGAGCTTTTACAACAGGATTGCACCTATTTTAACTCACCTAGGACCACTGGCCGTGGAGGAGGTGTCGCAACCATTTTTAAGAAACACTTTTATTCTAAACAATTATTTGAAAACTCTTATTCCAGCTTTGAAACGAACTTGTTTGAACTTGACCAACAACATCCACTGTTGTGCGCAGTAATTTACCGGTCACCCAAATATAATAAGCATTTTATGAATGAGTTCACAGACTTCTTGGCTGGGATTATGACGCACTATGATTGCATTTTGATTGTTGGAGACAATGTTTAATATCCATGTCTGCTGCCCTACAAGGCCCATGACTACAGACTTTTTAAATCTCATTGACTCTGATCGACTCTAATCTCACTCAAGTGGTGAGAGGACCTACACAAGAACACGGACACACGCTAGATCTCGTTTTCACATATGGATTAACTGTTCAAAACTTAGTTATTTGTGATGCAACTTTTTCTGACCACGAGCCCGTCTTGTTTGAGATCTCCCTATTGTGTCCTATCGTTAAGCGGTCTGCACAAACATGCAGCTACCGTAAAATGACGTCCTCCACTGCTGCTCAGTTTTGTAAAGCTTTTAATGATATTGCTGGAACGCACTCTGGATATTCTTTGTCACTGGACACAGAGGAGCAGACATCCTTCTTTTATTCAAACTGTCAGATCATCCTTGATTCCATAGCGCCGGTTAGATCTGCACAGCTCAAACATAAATCCGAACCATGGATAAATGACATCACTCTTGCAGCCAGACGGGAATGCCGTAAGGCTGAGCATAAATGAAAACAAAGTAAACTGCAGGTTTTCTTTGAAGTGCTAAGAGACAGTTGGAGAAATTATCAAAAAGTAGCTAAAAGTTTTTCTCTGGGATTATCGTAAAACATTGTAATGAGCTTCGTACCCTCTTTAGCACAATAAATGCTGCTTTAAATGCGTCTCAAAGTGCTTGTTTCGACGGATCGGCTGAAATTTGTGATACATTTCTTAATTTCTTTGTAAATAAAATCACAAATATCTGGGATGCTATCCATCACCTTTCAGCCGATTTGTCTATAAATAATAGCTGTTCAGCTGCATTATACAATCTGGAACCTGTTTCTCTTACTCATCTTATTGATGTTATTGGTAAACTGAAACCTGTAACCTGTCCAACAGATGTTATTCCTCCACGACTATTAAAAGATATCCTTTGGTGCGTTGGTCCACACATCCAAGGAATCGTTAATAGCAGTCTCATGTCTGGTACTGTTCCTTTACACTTTAAACATGCCTATGTGCAACCACTTATTAAGAGAGCAAATCTGGATTCCTCAGATTTAGCAAATTTTAGGCCAATCTCTAAACTCCCATTTCTTTCGAAAATCCTTGAAAAGGTTGTATTCTTGCAGCTCCAATCGTTTCTGACTACAAATGATATTCTTGAAACTTTCCAATCCAGTTTTAAACCTCTTCACAGTACAGAAACAGCGCTTTTGAAGCTTTTTAATAGCTACCGACAATGGAGATTTCACACTACTCATCCTTATAGACCTCACAGCCGCCTTTGATACGGTGGACCACAATATCCTGATATCTTGCCCTGAACACTGGGTGGGCATCAAGGGTACTGCACTAGACTGGTTTAAGTCGTACTTGTCAGACAGAACTTTCTCTGTCAAGATGGGAATTTCTGAGGCCTCTAGACAGCCCCCTGTGGTGTTCCACAAGGATCAATTTTAGGGCCAATTCTTTTTTCCCTGTATATGCTCCCCTTGGGCACGATCTTCAGAAAATATGGTATTTCATTTCATTGCTACGCCGATGATACACAGATCTATTTGCCGCTGAAACAAAACTGCACCAAATTTAAGCCACTTGACAGATTGCTTGAAAGCATGATGAAAGCATGGATGGCCATGAATTTCCTTAATCTAAATGAAAGTAAAACTGAAATATTACTGGTTAACCCGAGCGGGGTTAGCGATCCTAAGCAGATCGATTTATGCTTCTTTAAACTCTGTAAAATCTACTGTAAAAAATCTTGGGGTGATTATGGACTGCGACCTAAAAATGGATAAACAGATTAATTCTGTTGTAAAGTCCGTTTTTTTCCAATTGCGGCAACTATGTCCACTGAAAAGATTCAAGATTGGATTATTGCAATGCCCTATATACTGGTGTTAGTCAAGCATCATTACAACGGTTGCAACTTGTTTAAAATGCAGCTGCCCGGGTACTAACAAAAACAAGGAAACGAGAACGAATTACCCCTATACTTGCTACTCTCCATTGGCTCCCAGTGAAATTAAGGATTGATTTTAAAATGTTACTTTTCGTTTTTAAATCTATACATGGCCTAACCCCCTCCTATCTGTCTGAGCTGTTGCAGCTACACGTGCCAATCAGATTTCTAAGATCAGCAGACCAGCTGCTCTCAGATGTCCCTAGATCAAAACTTAAGCATAGAGGTGATCGTGCATTTTCTGTCGTGGCTCCCAAATTACGGAACATGCTGCCCATAGACATCAGGCTAGCCCTGTCTTTGACTGTTTTTAAAATCACGTCTCAAAACTTATTTTTAGTCGGTGGCTTTTAACACCACCTGAAATATGGCTGTGTTTTTATTTTATTTTATCTTATTTTTAGAGTTTGATCGATAGTCTCATTCAGTGTTTTTACACAATTAATATTAATGTTTGTATTACTTTGTTCTTTCTTGTTCTGTTCTTTATTATAATTGTGCAGCACTTTGGTCAACTACGGTTGTTTTTTAAATGTGCTATATAAATAAATAGAAACTGAAATTGAAAATGCAGTGTACTATAAGTACCCGGATGGTGTACACAAAACGGCCAGAAAGTTGAGCGTGGAACGCTGCACACTTCTCACCCTCAACGGTCGCCATCTTGGCCACGTAGCGGAAGGGGAGGACCACCAACATATGAAAATGGCGGCCACAGGTTGTGATTGTTACGGCTAAAAGTAAAAGCATGTTCATTTTTTATTCATTTTTAATATAACTGAATTGAAGTCAAGAACGAACGTGCTGGCAGATATTTCGGCGTGCGGCAATCGCGGTAAATGTTGGCGATAATGCTCTGTCCGGTTGCAATCCGTCATTAAAAAGAAGAAGAAGAAGAAGATGCGGTCAAAGGTTGTGATCGTCACTTCCGGTAAGCGCACAACAGCAGTATTCAATTTGGGACGACACTACCCTGTCAAAATTAACGCACTACACAAGTCAGTACATAGTGTACACAGTATACTGCATGTAAGTGTACTAACGGGAGTACGCAATTTGAGACACAGCTCATCTTAGCTCAGCGTGTTAGCATGCTAACATTAGCTAGTTAGCAGTAAACACAGAGTCCAGCTGAGGCTGATGGGAATGTCATTAGTTCTGCAGGTATTTGATCATAAACCAAAGTGTTGGACCTGTCTGATGTCTCCATATTTCACTGTTCTTCTGATTCTGGTTTCAAATGTTTAAACTTTTCTTTCTAAATAAAATTGAAGCAGCACAGACTCACCGATGACCATGATGATGAGGTGAAGCATCTCCTCGATCAGAGTGTTGTTCTGCTGGACCACATCCTGTCACACAGACAGCAGAGTGTCAGTAGAGAGTCAGTAGAATCAGTAGAGAGTCTGTAGAGTGTCTGTCGAGAGTCAGTAGAGTCAGTAGAGTGTCTGTGCAGTATCAGTAGAGTGTCTGTAGAGTCAGCAGTGTCAGCAGAATCAGTAGAGTGTCAGTAGAGAGTCTGTAGAGTGTCAATAGAGAGTCAGTAGAGTCTGTAGAGAGTCAGTAGAGTCTGTAGAGTGGAGAGAGTCTGTAGAGAGTCTGAAGAGTGTCAGTAGAGAGTCAGAGTCAGTAGAGTCAGTAGAGTCTGTAGAGAGTCAGTAGAGACAGTAGAGTGTCAGTAGAGTCAGTAGAGAGTCCGTAGAGTGTCAGTAGAGACAGTAGAGTGTCAGTAGAGAGTCTGTAGAGACAGTAGAGTGTCAGTAGAGTCAGAGAGTCAGTAGAGTGTCAGTAGAGACAGTAGAGTGTCAGTAGAGAGTCTGTAGAGTGTCAGTAGAGTCTGTAGAGTGTCTGTAGAGTGTAGAGTCTGAAGAGTGTCAGTAGAGTCAGTACTGACCTTGTTGGCCTCTCTGTATCTCTTCCTGCAGTCTGCGGAGCTGAAAATGTGAAAAAGTTCGAATCGACTCAGAACAATCATCAGGCAGTGGTTTGGATCCATCATGGACGCCCCCGCCTGCATGGAAACAGAAACAACCTTCAGAGACTAAAACTCTACCTGGTGTCAGACAACAGGTAGAGTCAGTAGAGTCTACCGCTGGGCGATACACCAGCTGCTACACTATCTGTGGTCAGTCCTGACAGCCCAGTTAACTGTGGCCTGATTGGTTACACTATATGAACAGGACTGACTTCAGGTGTCCATGAGAGGAAGAGACTGATAACAGACTGCTCACTGATCTGAGATCTGCTAGTGTTTGTTGACGAGGTGTGACTTCTGGGTAGGGGAGCTGAAGCTGTGGGAGTCGACTGATCACTGAACACACTCGACTTTGTTCACTCGGTCTCTACCATGGATTAACAAATGTGATACAGCGTCCCCACTCAGCCAGTGGCCAGTCGCAGTACTGCACCTAAATAGACCTCCATTATAAAAGAGACGTGTGCAAAACTGTTGGCGCCTCTAACTGTAAACAGCTCAGTTATTACACATCGTGTTGTGTGTATAATAAGCAAACCCAGACGCAGTTTTCATTCATGTGAGTGGACGCCATCTTTGAGTATGATATCCAGTTCTTATAATACATCCATGGTGTCTGACTGCTGCGTAGCTAATGCTAGCTAATGCTAGCTAACAGATGTCTGCAGACTGATGTGAACAAACAGTAGCAGAGCAGGTGAATCTGTCTGTACTGAAACTGATGATCACACTGGATGTCTGTTCTCTGTTTAGTTGAAGCATCTGGTACCAACAGTCAGTAGCTGTTGGTTAACCTCAATGTCTAACCATGACAACCAGAGAAAAACCATGGTGCCGGCCTTTACTTGTTCAGCTCTCTTGCACAAGGCCAAAGGCCTAAAACATATGATGCTTCAACCATGTTTCAGTCTTAAAAAATATATAAAAATAAATATAAAAAATACCAAAAACTAAATAAATATTAAGAAATCGTATATAATCGTCTAACACTGAGGAGAGTCTGTGTTTGTACCTGAAGCATGATGATGTCTTTGTCGAACATCTCCACTCTGCACTTCACGTTGTGATAATAATAAATCTGAAACACACAGTCATTCACTGTTAGTTCAACATCACTGTATTTCCAGTAACATCACTGTATGTCCAGTAACACCACTTTATAGTAACATCACTGTATTTCCAGTAACATCACCTGATAGTAACATCACTGTATTTCCAGTAACATCACTTGATAGTAACATCACTGTATTTACAGTAATATCACTGTATTTATAGTAACATCACTTGATAGTAACATCACTGTATTTCCAGTAACATCACTTGATAGTAACATCACTGTATTTACAGTAACATCACTGTATTTATAGTAACATCACTTTATAGTAACATCACTGTATTTCCAGTAACATCACTTTATAGTAACATCACTGTATTTACAGTAACATCACTGTATTTATAGTAACATCACTTTATAGTAACATCACTGTATTTACAGTAACATCACTGTATTTACAGTAACATCACTTGATAGTAACATCACTGTATTTACAGTAACATCACTTGATAGTAACATCACTGTATTTACAGTAACATCACTGTATTTATAGTAACATCACTGTATTTATAGTAACATTACTTTATAGTAACATCACTGTATTTCCAGTAACACTGTATTTCCAGTAACATCCCTTTATAGTAACACCACTGTAGTAACATCACTGTATTTCCAGTAACACCGCTTTATAGCAACATTGCTGTATTTATAGTAACACCACCGTATTTATACATCATGTAGAGAGAGAGAACCAGTTCAAGGGATGTGTGTTGTTGTTCTTGTTGTTGTTGTTGTTGGTAGTAGTAGTAGTATTATTTTTACTATTATGCTGGATGTTTATTATGGGATGTCTGCTCCTGACCATCGTCCCAGCAGCTGATCAGCTCAGTATTGATCATCAGGTATCAACTCACCTGGTTGATCAGGGAGAAGCCGTTCCTCCTCCACATCCCAGCATGCACCTGGGCACAGAGCACCAGGCAGCGGAGGGGGAGTTCAATCAGGAGGGGGGGGCTGAGTTCCCCCTGAGGACACACACACACACACACACACACACACACACACACACACACACACGTTAACACTGGTGTATAGATCTGCATCAGTTTAAACAGTCAACAGGTGTGAAGGTGTTCAGACAGGTGAACTGACTCTGGTCAGGCAGGCACGCAGGCAGGCAGGCAGGCAGGCAGACAGACAGACAGACAGACAGACAGACAGACACTGACCAGAGGAAGCTGTTCAGGGAAGCGAGAGGCGACTTCTGTCCTGCTGAGGAGAACATGCAGACCTGAGGAGGGAAAGATACAACAAATACTTTAAATGAGCTCAAAACTACCTCCAGGCCCGTTTCCACTGTTTGTTAAACTGTGAGGAAGGTTACAGCCTCCTCATCGCTCCACACACATCTAATGCTTCCAGCTCTTCACTTTAACTCACAGGCTTCATGGACGTCAAGTCACGTTTATTTATAGAGCACATTTAAAAAGTTGACCAAACAATCACACGCTTTGATTTCCATTGTTTCCACTCAGAGTTATTTATGAGCCAATAGAGTCCAACTAACCTGACCCTGCGCGCGCATGCGCGCGCGTGCATGCGTGTGTGTGTTTACCTGCCAGCAGTCTGCAGACCGGCAGGTGTATGGACACTTTGTCCTGAGACACCTGGTACCTGAACGTCTCCACACAGTGACCGGCCAGACTCAAGCTGATTGGCTGCTCACCGTCCGGCAGGCCGCTGTGACAGTGACTGAGCGCGCTCAGACACTTCCTGTAGGCCTCGATCAGCACGCGCTCCTGACACACAGAGAAACACATACACATATGTATATAAATATTATAACAAATATTCATATCTATAGTTTAATCTCAGTCAAACTCACCAGTGAAACACGCACACACACACTGTGTTGATCTGTCAAAGTGTTATTTGTTGTTTCAATCTGAAAGTCGAACCAGCAGCTGTAAACATCTGTTACACTGTTTAACATGTGAGACAGTATTGATCTGCACATCAGCTAATAAATATCAAACGCCAATCAATGACAGTCCACAACAATGAAGCAATAATCAACACACAAGTCTGAATCAGACTGATGTTTGTGTTCTGCTGTAAAAGCTCTCAGTTTGAGATATGAAGTCATTACCTGAATATCACCTGAGATCAACATCACAATTCACTGTCACAAACCTATAATATAAAAGAGCAAGATCTGTCACACCTGTCACCTGTACCAGCTGCTTCTCACCTTTTGTCTCTCAGAGTCAGACTGGACTCACGGGGTAAATGACATCACTTCAAACAGCTGGTGGAACAAAGCTGGCGGACTGATGACGTGAACCCACACAGACACCTTACAGGTGATCTACAGATGAACTACAGGTGATCTACAGGTAATCTACAAGTGATCTACAGGTGAATTACATGTAAATTACATGTGAATTACAGGTGATCTACAGGTGAATTACAGGTGATCTACAGGTGAATTACAGGTGATCTACAAGTGATCTACAGGTGATCTACAGGTGAATTACAGGTGAATTACAGGTGATCTACAGGTGAATTACAGGTTAACTACAGGTGATCTACAGGTGAATTACAGGTAATCTACAAGTGATCTACAGGTGAACTACAGGTAATCTACAAGTGATCTACAAGTGATCTACAGGTGAATTACAGGTGAACTACAGGTGAATTACAGGTGATTTTTAGGTGGGGCTGCAGCTTCAATGAACAAATTAATTTATCAAACTTATGGACGAGACAGAGATGAGGTATGTAGTGTGCAGTAGTAGTATTTAGTACTTGTGTGTAGTGTGTAGTAGTAGTAGTAGTAGCAGCAGCAGCAATCTCACATCAGTGGAGCACCACTCCTGGATCATGCAGTAGTATGTAGTGTGCAGTAGTAGTAGTAGTAGTAGTAGTACTTGTGTGTAGTGTGCAGTAGTAGTGTGTAGTACTTGTGTGTAGTGTGCAGTAGTAGTAGTAGTAGTAGTAGTAGTAGTAGTCGTAGTAGTAGTAGTAGCAGTCTCACATCAGTGGAGCACCACTCCTGGATCATGGAGTAGTGTGTAGTACTTGTGTGTAGTGTGCAGTAGTAGTAGTAGTAGTAGTATTCTCACATCAGTGGAGCACCACTCCTGAATCATGGAGATGATGTGAGTCAGTTTCATCTGCAGAGTGAACGCTGCCTCCCACTCAGGCTCCATCTCTATGTGCTGCCCCACCTGTCTCACCACCGGGTCCATACCCTGAGAGAGGCAGACAGGTTCACAGAGAGTCAGACAGATTCAGACACAGACAGACAGGCTCAGAGACAGACAGACAGGCTCTACCTGTCCAGGTAAGTGTCAGGTGTGTGTTACCTGCATACACTTGAGCAGCTCAAGAAAAGCGTCCAGACCTTCTAGAAACTTCAGTCTGAGCTGATCACTCCACTCAGAGGGACGGCTGATCAGGACGTACCTGCACACACAAACTGGTTTCACTGGGGCTACTGGTGGAGCTGCTCCACAACTAGTATGCACAGGATCACTGGTGGAACTGGTTTCACTGAAGTCAGCAGTGTTAATGGTGTGTAACTGGTGAATAAATGGTGTACACTGGTACATATATAAACTGATATGTAACTGGTCCTAACTTGAGGTCTCCGATGAGGCTCTGGACCCGTCCGAATTTGAAGGCCTGCTGGGCGGTGTAGCGGTCGAACTGGAAGCGTCCCTGCAGGTCTCTGTGGCGGAGGTGATCCACAAAGGTCCTGATGATGGTCGTCATCAGGTTCTCCTCCACCATCAGCATCCTGGCCTGCCAACATGCACAGATGCCAAGATGATTGTAATCACAAAACATAATGTACTATGTGAACAGCTTGTAGAACTACTTCACCTATGCTGGACTGCTGTTTGTAGATATCAGCTCAGCCTTTAACACACTACAGCCTCACGTTCTCCTGAAAACACTGCAGCTGATGAATGTCAGCCCCTTCACTATTAAGTGGTACCACTCACTCCTCACCAACCGTACCCAGCAGGTCAGGATGAACAGGACCTTGTCTGAAGTTGACCATCAGCACCGGTGACCCCTGGGGTGCGTCAGTGCAGCGATACAAACATCAGTCCAGTGGTGCGACAAACACTTCCTCATCCTCAACGTCAAGAAAACACAGGAGATGGTATTCAAGCCCAAATCCATTGGAGACCACTCACCAGTGGTTATCCATGACCAGAACATAGCCCAGGATGACTCCTACGGATACCTGGGCCTACACAATGACAACAAACTGACATGGAGTGTTCAGGTGGAAAATGACTGCATTAGGGTCCAACAGCGGCTTCGCTTCCTTTGTAGGCTGAGGGTCTTTGTGTCAAACAGAACGTGTTGCTCCTCTTCTACCATGCGGTTTAGAGCATCCTGCGGTGTGGCATCTCAGTTTGGGGACCTCATTTGCAGTGTGAAATGTGTTGGTTGGTAGCAGTCTGTGCATGTGCTGTAGGTACTGTAGGTGCTGTGGGTGAATGTGGACTATTGTGTATGTACTGTGAGTATGCCCTACGTTATTTTGTATCTTTTAACAGCAGAGACTGTGTGTGTTCGGCACCATTGTTTGTAGGACGTGGATAGATTAAAATATATTTTATTTGCAGATGATACACATCAATGAAACCTCACAGATGTCACTGATAGTTGTGTTATTCTTCTGCAATGAGTCATCATATTTCCTTCACAGTTCTAATAAAATGCATTTTGTAACAATTTCATTCTACATGTTAATATAATCTTCTATATTCACTTCAAATAAATCCTCATTTTCAAACAGTCCTGCTTATTCTGAAAAAGAAAATGTGCAACGCATCAATATTTGAAACTAATAAGAGCCTTTGAGAGGCACATAACTGGAAGTAGGAAGGAAAGTGAAAGGGTTAAATAGGTGAACTTGTGGAGCAGCTGCAGTTTCTGTAGTGAGGAACATTTCTCACTTTATTTCTCACCTCCAACACAAACAGTCAGACTGAACTCACCAGAGACACGACTGTGAATATTTGTACTGACAGGTCAGCGATGGAGAACTCATGGTTGTGGTCATCTCTCATGTAGTTGCACTGCAAGCGTTCATAACTCTACCAGCAGGAGAGAGAGAGACAGCCAGAGAGAGAGAGACAGGTGTGTGGAGGTGCAGAGGAGGAGGAGAAGTACTCACCATGGTCGGGACAGTGAAGAGCTGAACAGACAGTGAGGTCACGGACACCACTCGCTCGTGGTCGTCCTCCATAAAATCTGTCTGGAGGCGTCTGTAGTTCTAGAGGGGGGACGACATTTCACCTCTGGGTCAGAGGTCACTGCTGCTGCTGGGCCGGCTGACAACAACCCCCCCCTCCCCCAGCCAACCACAACCAACCCAAGCCCCAACATTAAACCCCAACAGACTCTGATACACAAACAAACATCTTGATGTTTCCAGACTGTAGCCTGAACCCTCCCTTCACTTCAGATACTTTAAACCAGAGGTTTCCAAAGTGTGAGGCCTCCCCAGGGGGGAGAGATGAAGGAGGGTGAGGTGAGGTGAGAGAGGTGAGGTCTCCTCCTCCTCCTCACTCAGTCAGACCTGAACTCACAGACATGAAACTCATCTTGAATCATTCAGTGTGACTTCCACTTCCTGAGGAGATCATTATCTGTGATGTCCATCCAGAACAAACATCCTGAAAGAACAAAGAGGCTGCAGGAGTAGTTTCTAGCTTTTCTTCAGTATCACAGTAATCCAGTGATAGTTGTCTGTACATCCATGGTACACTGCAGACAGGAGCTGCTGACAGCTCATTCACTCAGTGCTGATGGAGACACTGACTACATGGACACTAATACAGGCGAAAAACAATGGGAGTCAAGTTGTAGCTCACAGCGTCACACAGTGTCACACTTTGAAAACCACTGCTTTAAAATATCAGTCATGGCAGCTGTTTGAGGCTGAACATTTTTGATACAGAAACATTTTACAGTGTAAAGATAAACCTGATCAGACCACACACACACACTGATACCGATTGATCTGCCGATGTCATGGACCAGCTGACGTATCAGTCTGGAACTACTGAGTCGATCAGAAGTGGTATTGATCAGATATCTGATCTCTGCACCAGCAGGAGTCCTGAGTGTCTCCAACAGGTCAGCTTAGTTTCCTCTTCAGACACACTGAGGAACTGAGTGAACGATGACATCACAATGACATCATGTTTCATGAATGAACTGACTCACTGGGTCCGTCCCAACACACACACACACACACACACACACACACACACTTGCAGTATTAGTGAGTAACTTCACAGTGTCCCGGTGACCGTTAACACCTCAGAGCGGCAGTAGAGTGCTGCAGGTGTTTCTGTAGTCCAACCAGGAAGTTAGCATCTCCCTCGTTCAATGGGATGTTTCCATTGAATTTGGATTACTGCAGAAAACAAGTTTATGATACTTACACGTTTTGTTCAGCAAGATCATCTTCACTAATGAACTAAATGCAATCTCCAGAAGTAAAAAGCTAACGTTAGGCTATAAACCAGCTACACCACGGTCACATGACTTCAGCGTCTCCACCACTAAGCTTCCAACGCTGACCTCTTCTACAAAAGCCTTTGGGAAAGTCTGAGTTAGAACAGTTTGCAGTATAAACCCAACGAGGCTGTAAAGGCGGATGAGTGAGTAGATGAGTTTCTGTGTTCAGCATGATGACGTTTAATGTCCCCGACAACCTAGCCAATTGTTAGCAACCGCCTTTTTTAAGACACATAAAATCTTCAAAACTCACAAGTGGGGTATTTACTGACGGGTTTTATGTCGCAGAACAAAACGCTTGTGTTAACCACAGACCTTATTTCAGGCATTGAACCAAAAACCCATTCAGAAACCCACTGACTTCCAGACGAGGGAACAGGAAGAGCTAACATGCTAACTCACTTCAGGGTTCAGGACTGATGAGGACGTCCGTCACACAAACTCAAACCCTGAACATGACTCCATCAAAGAAATGGAGGTAAAACTGGTGTCACGTGTAGATCTGTTCAGTCACATGTCATTGAATTTGTCCCTCCTGTGTATTGATGAATCATTTATTTCTCATTCACCGACACAGACCGGTCACCTGTCAGCCAATCACTGAGGAAACATGATGTCATGATGATGTCATCCTGGTCTTCTCTCTGCAGCTTTGTGGAAACTCGATCCAGGACTGCTGGTCTGAGATCAGATCTGTCAGTACGACTCAGGTGTGTTGATCAGGTGTGTTGATCAGGTGTGTTGATCAGGTGAGTTGATCCAGTGTGTTACCTTGGCAAACTGGATGGCAAAGATTTTCTTGTATTTGAGGTCCATGAGGAGGCTGTTCATCAGCAGCTGGTGGTAGATGTTCCTCGCTCCTACAGAGAGACAGACAGGCAGGGAGGCAGACAGACAGGTGAGTTACATGAAATGATAGTGGATAGAGTGTGGGGTCTCTGACACGTTTCACTAAAACCAGCCAACAGTTCATGTGGGAGTTTGACTCGTGACATGAATGCTGAAACAGCTGATGAAATCTCAAACTGAGACGTGTGCTGTGTATGTGTGTGCTATATTCACACATGTTGATGATGATTTAATACTGTAACACATCCTGAAGATTGTCAGTGTAGAAGCAGGTCAGGTTTAACTGTCAGGAGTCGTTAGTAACGACTTCCGGTCAAAGTCAAATTACACCACAGTCGTTCCACATTTGTCCCAAATAGCAGCTGCTATTGACAGATCACACCACACGAACATTGTTTCTGTCTGTCAGGTAATCTTTTAAAATCTGAAAGGTGTGAGCAGTATTACCTTTCCACATCTTGGAGTCGTTGAGCATCAGCTGGTCGACCAGCGAGGAGTTCTCTCCCTCAGGACCTCTCTGCAGGCCAACCTGACACAGGATCCTCCTCAGACCATCTGAAACACCACATGGAAACACTCACAACATGCAGCAGTGCTGACACACAGAGGGATTCTGGGTAATGAAGTCCAGACGTACCAGAGTACTGAATGACCTGTCCCAACCAGCTGAGAGCCCTCAGAGCGAAGCACTGATGAGCAACAACAGACGAGTGCATCACCTCAACCCTGAGAGGCTTCGACTGCCGGCTGGTGTTCCTCTGGGGGGCTGTTTAAGATAAAGTACGAATAAAGACTGAATCCACTCACACACACTCAATACTAATACTAATTATAATAATACCACTAATAATGATAATAATATTCATGATAATAATAATATAAATCAAACGACGATTACCCTGAACTTTGTATTCTGAACTTGAATGTTACATTATATTTGATATCTCTGTGTAGTCTCAATAACCAGGCTAGCAACCAGGTAAATATGGAGGCAGACACTCACCACTATAACAGACTTGGCCTGTTCACAGAACTGGAAATCTCCGTATCGAACTGACTTCCTGCCCTGCACAGACAGACAGACAGACAGACAGCAGGTAAACATCACCTGGACCTTTCAGCTGGTAACACGGACCTCCTCATCATGTTTCTAACTTCCTGCTCCTCTCGGGGTTGATCTGACTGAACTTTAAGGATTTCTTCCTGTTAACCTCACCTGTGTTGCTGCAGGTGAACTAACCTACATCAGAGTGACATGTTAACATTAGTAACAAACATGTAACAGTGTGATGTATATGTTTAGTTTTAAATTTATTATTATTATTATACAGGAAAAGGTGAAAAGTATCATTACAGATGTTAAAATGTGTAACTCTTAAAGTGACTCGGTTAAAACTGGTTTACAGCAGGTTCCTGTTCTGTAGCACAAAAAAGACACAAAATGTGTGTATAATATGTATGTATATAATTCTATATCATTATATGTAATATATTATATATATATATATATATATATATATATATATATATATATATATATATATATATATATATATATATGTGTGTGTGTGTGTGTGTGTGTGTGTGTGTGTGTGTATGTGTATGTATATATATGTATGTATATGTGTATATGTATATATGTGTATATACTGTATATATATATCTGATGCCATTGTAACGAGATAATCAATGGTCGTCCATTATGACCAGTCAGTGGTCATAATGTTATGGCTGATCGGTGTATATACCTAATGTATATAATTCTGTATCGTTATATGTGTGTAATGTATATAATTCTGTATTGTTATATGTGTGTAATGAGAGTACTGACGTCTCTGTCCACAGTGGTGGCGAAGCTGACGGCTTCTTTCTGGCTGCAGTTGACGGCTTTCTGCAGAGTGTAGATCACCTGTTCGTACGTGTGGACTTCATCATTAAACAGCATGCAGTAGTAGGTGTCTCCTCTCTCCCTGAACACACACACACACACACACACACACACACACACACACACACACACACACACACACAGCAAGGATCAGTACAGCAGTATAACAGTATATGAACAGTATAATGTGCTGGTAGCGTCCCCTACAGGCTGCAACCTGAACTAACAGCTTCCTGCTGATTTGGTAAAGGCACACCTGGTGTGTGAACACCTGCACACATAGTTTAACAGGAGTAAAATGTCTCCAATGTGTCCTCTGGTATAATGTACAGATCCTGTTGTTTGTGAAGGTTTTGGTACTTTTGGATTCAACACTCACGATCGTATCCTTCCACATCAACACAAACTGCTGAGTCAGCAGTTAACTCAGTACCAAGCAACTGACCGACCGTGTAGCAAGAAGCATTCTATCCGAGCGTGGTGCGTGCACGCCATCGCAGCGCTCCTGATACGTTTCTCAAACGACACGTCCAATGAATTTTTGTAATCAGAAGTTGTGTCTGGTCACATAAAACCACATAACGGCGACTCCAACGTCTCGGGGTCATTTTGAGTTCAGCCATTAGCTTCCATGCGAACACACGGTCTACGTCTCCATCTAGTGGTTGAATCGTAGTATTGACACAGATTCACCCAAACGCACATCTGTCTAGAGGTCCGGGTGAAGCGTCCATCCCCACTACACCCCCGCTACGCCCTGGTTGTCCAACTGGTCAACTTTAGTACATCTGCCTTTAAGAGCTTCTAACCAGCTGATGGAACTTTTTCATGTAAAAGCACGTCAGTGTTTTACATGTGGAGGAGATCTTAAAGATTGTGTGTGTGCGTGTGTGTGTGTGTGTGTGTGTGTGTGTGTGTGTGTGCGTACGGTGGCTCCAGTCCTGCAGGTAGCTGGTCCTCCTGATCCCAGGTCAGCATGTCCACAGCGTACTTCAGGATGATGGAGAAGATACTGTAACCACGGGCAACCATGTCAGCAGGAAGCTGAGCTACAGGATCCTGAAGGGACAAACAGTACAAAGTGACAATACTGCAGCAAGGCACAGACAGAGAGACAGACAGAGAGACAGACAGTCATCTGTCTCACCTCCTCTGTGTCTCTGTTGTTGGCTGTAGGTGTGTGTTTCTGGCAGTAAGGACCCTTCTTCCAGGCTTCAGCATCTCCACAGTCACAGAAACCTCCACCTCCTGACGTGGTCATCTACAACACACACACACACTCATTTTAATAACCTTATCCATGTTACCCCAGAGTCTCCTCCTGCTACTGCGAACCATGTTTAGTCTACATGCACCTCACCTTCTCACATCCAGGACAGGTTTGGGATTTCTACACTGAAACATCAGAAGCTGGATCATGTTAAGATGCTGGTTCTTCAGGCAGAGGTCCTGGTTCTTACTGAATCATGGTTAAACACTAGTGTTAGTAGCTTCGATGGGGCAATAAATGATTACACTTTATTCACAGTAGACAGAAGTGGGAGGGGAGGGGGCGTGTTTATAAAATCCAGTCTTTCTCAGTTCATGGTTCTTGAAGTAGTTTTGGGGTCAGATGGTCGGACTGTTGTAGTTGGTATCTTCAGCCTCCTTCAGCTGTCACTAGCTCCATAGACGACATATGCTCTCTATATGTTAACAGAGAGGGAATTGTCGTGGGGGATTTCAACATTGATTGGTAGGGTTGGGTCGGTGTAAACATTTTCAAACCGGTTTGATATTAAGCCAAACACCAGACCGGTATACCGTCAATACTGTTAATGGGAAGAAACAAAGCTTGGTCCCTTGCTTGGAAAACCTAATTGGAGAATCTTCTGGATCTAGTCTCCAGCTCTTTTTTGGAAAGATGTGAATTCTGATAAAAACAACGTTTCCTCAGTCCTCAGTCCCTCAGTCTGACCATAAAGAGATTTTAGCTTTTAATGGGGTAAGATCAGTGCTGTATTATGTTAAGATAAGATAAACTTTATTGATCCCACAGTGGGGAAAGTTCACCGTTACAGCGGCTCAAAAAAGAGATAAAACAACAATTAAGGAAAGAAAGAAGACATTAAATAAAAGCAATTACATAAAAGAAACATATACACAATACAATAAATATAAGACATAAATAAAAATACAAAGACCCTAAAGTGCATGATTAGTCATCAGTCATACTGTGATGTGAGTGGTGGTTACAGTGACGCAGCAGATTGTAATGCAGCATTATACAGTCTGATTGCGGTGGGAATGAAGGACCTGCGGAAGCACTCCTTACACTTCGGGTGTAGGAGTCTGTCACTGAAGGAGCTGCTTAAGGCCCCCACAGTCTGATGCAGAGGGTGGGAGGTGTTGTCCATGATGGTGGACAGTTTTGCCAGAACCCTCCTCTCCCCCACCACCTCGATGGAGTCCAGGGGGCAGCCACAGACTGAGCTAGCTCTTTTTATCAGTCTATTGAGTCTGTTCTTGTCCCGCTCAGAACACCCCCCTCCCCAACACACCACTGCATAAAATACCACAGATGCCACCAGTCTCATAAAAAGTTCTCAGCAGTTGCCTGCTCACACCGAAGGATCCTAGCCTCCTCAGTAGGTATAGACAACACTGACCCTTCTTATAAAGAGAGTCTGTGTTATCTGTCCAGTCCAGTTTATTATTTAGGTGAACACCCAGGTACCTGTATATCCTCACTCTCTCGATGTCAAGTCCCTGGATGTTTACCGGTGCAGTGGAGGAAGGTTTTCTGTGGAAGTCAACCACCATCTCCTTTGTCTTGCTGGCATTTACTAGAAGGTGATTCTGCCCACATCAGTCGACAAAGTCCGTGATGACCTTCCTGTACTATCTGTACTGTCGTTCCCCTCTGACACACATCCCACAATGGCAGTGTCATCGGAGAACTTCTGGAGGTGACAACTGTCCGTGGAATACCTAAAGTCTGATGTGTACAGGGTGAAGAGGAAAGGTGAGAGTACTGTGCCCTGAGAGGCCCCTGTGCCGCAGAACACCACATCAGACACACAGTCCTGCAGCCTCACATTCAGGGGTCTGTCAGTGAGGTAGTCACTGACCCCCGCTCTCTCCAGCTTCATCCCGAGCAGAGAAGGTTGAATCGTGTTAAAAGCACTGGAGAAATCGATCCTCACAGTGTTTCCAGTGCCCTCCAGGTGAGACAGGGATCTCTGCAGCAAGTAGATGACAGCATCATCCACCCCAACACCAGGCTGGTATGCAAACTGCAGGGGATCCATGCTTGGGCTCACCAGGGGGCGGAGATGGTTTAGAACGATCCTCTCAAGTGCCTTCATCAGGTGAGAGGTTAAGGCCACGGGTCTGAAGTGGTTGGTGCACAAAGTCTTGGGAACTGGGACCACACAAGATGTCTTCCACCTGACAGGAACTCTTTCCAGACTCAGGCTCAGGTTAAAGATGTAGCAGACCACCTGACAGAGCTGGTCTGCACAGTCCCTGAGGAGTCTGGAGCTGATGCCATCAGGACCCGTGGCTTTCATCTTCTTTAGTTGTACTCTCACCTGATCTACTGTTGGTGTGAGGGGGGGGGGGGGGCCCCAGAGATGGTGGTGGAAGTGGGGGGGAGGGTACGAGCCCCGGAGATGGTGGTGGAAGTGGGGGGGAGGGTACGAGCCCCGGAGATGGTGGTAGTGGTGAGGGGGAGGGTGAGAGCCCCAGAGATGATGGTGGTGGTGGTTGTAGTGAGGGGGCAAACAAGCAAAGGGAGCTGGAGGTAGGCTGGTCTGTGCTCAAGCTGGGGGGGGAGGGAGTAGGCCCAGTATCAAATCTGTTGAAAAACAGATTTAGCTTGTTAGCCCAGTCTCTGTCTCCAGGTTCAGGGTCCCTCCTCCTGCCTTTGCCCTGCCCTGCCCTGATATAGTTTGGAGTCCTCTCCAAACCTCCCTGGCGTTGTTTTGCTGCAGGTGGTCCTCCATTTTCCTCCTGTAGCTGGCCTTGCACTCTCTGATCTTTCTTTTAAGATCCCTCTGCGTCCTCCTCAGTTCCTCTCTGTCACCAGATTTAAAAACCCTCCTTTTCTCCAGCAGCAAGGCTCTCAGCTCAGGAGTCACCCAGGGCTTGTTGTTTGAGAAACACCGCACCCTCCTGGTGGGCACGGTGGTCTCTACACAGAAATTAATGTAATCAGTGATGCAGTCCGTTAAAGTGTCAATGTCCTGTCCGTGTGGCCCACAGAGCACCTCCCAGTCAGTGGTGTCAAAACAGTCCCTCAGTGCCTCACCGGCCTCCTCAGACCACAGTTTCACACACCTTTTGGTGGGGGGCGAAACTGTGGTCTGAGGAGAAATTGTTGCCGATTCTGTACATCCAGCAGTCGAAAACGTTCTGCGAGGTGCTCGTAAAGACCTAAGACTTGACCTACATGCTGATAAGACAAAGGTCCTGCTATTTTCCAGAGCCAGCTGTAGACTGTAATGATCTTAATATTTCTACTATGAACAGAGTCACAGAATATAAATATCTGCGTCTGCATTGATGAAAAACTCACACAGATAATGTGCAGACTACTTCTTCAGAAGTAACATCATCTGTCCCACATTCTGCAGGAACAGGGATGTTGAGGCAGTCCTCTTCTGGACTCTGTCACTCTGGCTTGAGATTTGATGTCTATGGTACACGTCATTGTATTTTACGTGTGAGGGTTGGGTGGTCTTCTCTCCAGGAGAGCCGTGGTGCTCACTGGGATCTGTTTATCTAGAAAGACCATGTTACCTTTAGAGCTGCTTCATCACTCAGGTGGGCTTCATCAGAGCCGCTCTACTGCCTGGCGAGTCAGGTCTGCTTTTAATTTTAGTGCAACAATATACAGCACCTCCGAACAGAAAGAATGAATACAGTGTGAACAGCAGCTACAGCACGCAGTGTGTAGTGTGTGTGTCACATGCAGCAGACAGACTCTCAGCTGAAGTGTGTCGGAGTCTCAGCAGCTCTTTGTGCAGCTGACAGGTCGACCTTTGACCTCTGGTTTTATGACTACAGACACGTCCAGGGTCCAGGTTTTAGGACTACGGACACGTCCAGGTTAAAGGACTTTCAGTACACTCAGCAGAGTAACACCTGTTAGTTCTGTACTTCACATAAGAGCAGGTAAACAGCAGGTGTTCCTGTGTCAGCTGTGTGACATCCATCCACCTGAGTGGTGGGCAGAGTCTGTGTGTACCTGTAACAGCTGCAGGATGCTGCAGTGTGTCACATTTCTGCTCTCACATCAACCAGCTGGTGTGTGTGTGTGTGTGTGTGTGTGTGTGTGTGTGTGTACTCACCCTGTATCGATGCTCTTTGTGAACGCTGCCCAAGAAACACTGCATACACAGAACACAGGTCGGGTCAGCTGCACACTCCCTGAACACACACACAGAAATGGGTTAATACCTGTGTGTGTGTGTGTGTGTGTGTGTGTGTGTGTGTGTGTGTGTGTGTTACCTGCAGGAGTAGGTGGGCTCTCCCACCTTGAACACGTGTCCACACAGCGGAGATGGCTGGTTCTTCTCCTGCAGGAGAGCCAGGCCGGCGGCTGGCTCCTCCCCCAGCAGGAGCCACTCCAGAGGAGCAAGGAGGAGCAGCTGACAGGCCAGCTCCTCCCTCTGCTCCTCCCTCTGCTCCTCCCTGCTGCTGCCCCCGCTCGGACCAAGACAAAGGATTCTGGGTACATACACGGCCAGGTGACGGTACATCTCCTGGTGCAGGTCAGACGCCACCAGCCACCGCTGAGGAGGAGGAGAGAGGAGGAGGAAGAGCAGAGAGGAGAGAGGAGGAGGAGAGAGGAGAGTGTTGAAGGAAACTGTGCTACTTACATAATCAGTTTCATTAACTAAGATGTTTTAATGAAACCAGGTGCGTTTGGTTTGAATCACAGAAGAGTTCTGATGGCAGAGTCTGGAGGTCTGCTGGTCCGCTCCTTCACCTAAGAGGAGAGACTATGTATCTATGAGTCTGGATCCTCCTGAAACGTGATCTCCTTCGTGTTGCCGGCCTCGGCTCAGCAGACACTACTGGCTCCGTTAGTCAGTTTGTAATCCAACAGAATATTATGTTCATCACATTGTCATATTGATTATTACTAATGCAATACAGGTTGGATTCAGCGCTGTGACACGTCGGCTACTTTAGTCACATCCGACTGAACAGGAATGATGGCCGCGCCTCTGTCGTCGGCTGCTTGTCGTCACCTGTTGCCGCTCCTGTTTGTCGTGTCTCTGTGTATGAGAACTGCGCAAACTTCTATTGTATACGATCGCCAAGCACTACTGAATATTCGAGCCTCTGTTGTGGACTTGTGCATTCGGGATCTTGAAGAAAGGATTTTTCACGGTTCTCTGCGTCCCCAGTTACCCGAAGGTATATGGGATCCGCACTGCAGTTACCGCCGTAGGAAACAAGCTAGGAGTAAACGTGCAGGTGCCTCGGTTAAGCTGAGGTATCTTGCCCGTTGTAGTTCTCTCTCGACATCGGCTTACCCCTTCCTGCTCTGCGATGTTGGACCTGGGTGGCTGTGTCGCTCCATTCTTCGGCGTTCCCTGGAGACTAGGTATGCCTTTCTTCAACCGATTACCCGGGACTCAGCACTCGGCACCGGGTTACTGCCTTGCCGACTCCCCACTAGGCTCGCTGTGAAGCGGGTTGGGGTAGTCCTCCAGAACCTTCGCCCTCTGGTATGAGTGCCGTCATCGGACTATCAATCAGCTGCCGTGCCAGTCAAAATGGCATTGATAAACGTGAGATCTCTTTCCAATAAGACTTTTCTTCTCAATGATTTTTTCATCGTGCGTGAACTGGACTTCTTGCTGGTGACAGAGACTTGGCTTAGTGCTGGTGAGCTTGCTTGTTGAACTCTGCCCCGATGACTAATGTTTTTTAGCACGCCTAGACCCTCCGGACGAGGTGGGGGTCTAGCCGTTGTGTTTAAGAAACATTTTAACTGTCGCCTTTTAAGCTCCGACAATTTTTCCAGCTTTGAGGTGCAGCTGATTAAAGTAGGGCTGATCAATCCCCTTTTAATCGCCCTGGTATATTGTCCGCCAAGAGTTAATGACTTTATCCCACAATTTGCAGACTTTCTTTCAAATACCAAGTCCAACTTTGATAAAGTCCTGATTCTTGGTGATTTTAATATTCATGTATGCTGTCCTAAGCCTCTTGTGAGTGATTTTATGCATCTGAGTCTTTTAATCTCGCTCAGTTTATTACTGGCCCCACTCACAAGCTAGGCCATACACTCGACCGGGTTTTACCTACTGGTTTCCCTGTTTGTAACGTGGAAATAATTGATGCCTGTCTGTCGGATCATAGTAGTGTTGTATTTGATTCTCTTCTGTCATTCTCACCTACAAAATCTCATCTCCCTGTACGTTTCTCTCGCTACATTAACGCTTCTACTGCTAATAAAAGTTCTCAGAGGCCCTCATAGCTGCCCCCAACATCTGCACTATTGAGGCTTCTCCCCTTCATCTCAGCACGGAGGAACTTATTTCCGTATTTAACTCCACCTGCACTTCTATTCTAGATTGTATTGCCCCCCTTAAATTGAAAAAACCTAAGCCAAAAGGTTTGCCTTGGCTCAATGACACCACCAGAGCCCTAAGGAAGGAATGCAGAAAGGCAGTGGAAGACTGAGAAGCTTCATATTTTCTTGGAAATTTTGAGGGAAAATCTTCTCAAATATCAGGATGCAGTTAAGGCTGCAAGAGCAAAATACTTTTCCAACTTCATCTCTAACAACTCTCACAGGCCCAAGGTCCTATTCAGTATCATTAACTCTGTCATCTGTCCCGCACCAAGTTCCAGTCTCGAGGTGTTCCCAAATAAGTGTGAATTTTTAATTTTTTTCATTAACAAATTTGAGGTCATCAAAACAAACATTTCTCCCCCAACCTATGACCTAGCAATTTCACTGGCCTGTTCATCTCACTTGGACTGTTTCCAACCCATCACATTACCCTCTCTCTTAGACATTGTTTCATCTATGAAGTCTGCAACCGGCCCCCTAGATAGTGTCCCCACTGTTCTGTTGAAGGAGGTAATGGACATAGCCGGCCCTAGCATCCGCGCTATAATCAACAGCTCTATGGCCACTGGTACTGTTCCAACCTGCTTCAAGCATGTCCAGCCCCTCCTGAAAAAACCCAACCTAGACCCCACCATGCCTAATAATTACAGACCTATCTCTAAACCTCCCTCCCTGTCGAAGGTTCTTGAAAAGGTAATTAGTTGTCAGTTTCTGCCCTATTTATACCAAAATAACATCTTGGATAAATTCCAGTCAGGCTTTAGGGTGTACCATAGCACAGTCAGCCTTGTTGAAGGTGTCAAATGACCTGCTCCTTTCTATCGACTCTGGGGACTGTGCTGTCCTGATCATGCTTGACCTCAGTGCAGCATTTGACACTGTGGATCATGACATCTTAATTGATCGCCTCCAGTACGGGGTTGGTGTTGGTGGCACTGCTTTAACCTGGTTCAAATCCTACCTCAGCAATAGAAGTTTCTCGGTCAATATAGGCAATTTGTCCTCTCCCCCAGCTAGTCTCTCCTGCGGGGTCCCTCATGGTTCCATCCTAGGTCCCATTCTGTTTTCTGTTTACATGCTTCCCCTTGGTCAAATCATGCGAAAGCATAACATTTTCTACCATTCCTATGCAGATGACACACAGCTTTATCTTCCCCTGAAACCAAACAACCGTTGCAGTCTTAACAGTCTGATTGACTGCCTTGAGGACATCAAGTGCTGGATGGCTCAAAATTTCTTGCAGCTGAATGAGAGCAAGACTGAGGTTGTCCTATTTGGCCCCCTGACAAAATCAGAGGGATTTCCAACAGCCTAGGCAACCTATCCTCCCTTGTTAAACCCCATGTCAAGAACCTTGGTGTGATATTTGACTCCGCCTTTAAGTTTGACAAGCAGGTAAATGCTGTAGTAAAAGCCAGTTTTTTCCAGCTACATACCATCGCCAAAATCAAGTCATTCCTCTCATTCAGAGATGTTGAGAAGGTCATCCATGCCTTCATATCATCCCGTCTAGACTACTGTAATTCCCTGTACCGGCATTAGTCAGTCGCCCTTGCCCATCTGCAATTGGTCCAGAACACTGCTGCTTGACTCTTGACAGGTACCCGGAAGGGAGAACATATTACCCCGATTCTGGCCTCTCTCCACTGGCTTCCAGTGCGGTTCAGAATCGATTTTAAGGTTCTCCTCTTCATTTTCAAAGCACTAAATGGGCAGGCCCCTGCTTACATTTCACACCTCATAACCCCCTATTCTACCTCCAGGTCCCTCAGGTCATCTAACCTGGGACTCCTGGCAGGCCCACGGTCTAGGCTGAAGAACAGAGACGACCGAGCCTTTTCTGTTGCTGCCCCTAGACTGTGGAATAGCATTCCACTCTCTGTCAGAGCTGCCCCCTCCATTGCTTCCTTTAAGTCCAGGCTCAAAACACACTTTAATTCCTTGGCTTTCGGTACGTCATGATATAGTGCCGGTACTTTTGCGCTGTGTGTATTGTTATGTTTGTGGGTTGCTCGTTTGTATTTGTATTTTATAGTGTGTTTTTCAATGCAAATTACCTGTACAGCACTTTGGTCAACGTGTGTTGTTTTTAAATGTGCTTTATAAATAAATTTGACTTGATTTGACTTGATAATTTGCCAGAACGTGTCATAATGACAAATGCCGGTTCAGCCGGTTTACATGAGATCAAACCGGTTTAAGCTTGTACACCGGACCGGACAAACCGGAAATGGACCCAAGTCTAGTATATAGCAGCCTTTACAAACCCCAGCAGGTGTGCAGGTGTCTGTCTGCAGTCACTGACCATTAGCAGGTTAATCAGCTCTCTGACCGTCATTGTTAGTTAGTGTCACCTGCTGAGGCTCAGTGACACACTGACCTGGATACTACCTGACAACACGCTAACACTGCTAACACCGAGCCATCACTGAGCTAACACTGCTAACACCCAGCTATCGCTGAGCTAACACTGCTAACACCAAGCTATCACCGAGCTATCACTGAGCTAAGTTAACATTTTCACACAACAAGCTTCTGTCATCTGCTGCTGAACAGATCATTATAGACTGGACTGGTGAGCAGGACTGGTGAACTCCATGATGTACCCTGATTTATTAAGCTCTTAATTCAGTGGATTTACCAAAAACAGATATTCCCCTCTAAATATTTGATCTAAAAATGGCTTCTCAACTGATTTTCCAGACTATGTTCTGCATCACAGTTCAAATAAATATCATGATGTAAAGTTGCATATAACGAGTATCCTTTTATATTCATATCATCCACCTTTATTAGGTCTCCACGCGATGGTTAGTCTTACCAAGTATACGGTGTTTCAGGTGTACTGTCTAAATGAATAATGTTAATAATAATAATATTAACAACAATAATAAAAATAAAAACAGATCTCATTAGACCAAAAAGTGTCACAGCCTGAGCTCTTAAACACCTCACATGTTTTGTAGATACAATGTAGAAATGTTTTCATAACCTGTGATCATTCAGCAGGTTATGCAGCAGCTAACAGCAGCTAGCAGCTGCCCGGTGTTGTGAGGGAAGTTTTACCTGTATTGTACTGTCACTGTTTTATTACACTTTAATCACGTACATTATATTGATTTTCTGTTATTTATGAGCTGTAACCAGAAACGGCGGCCCAATAATATTCAGGTCTCTTTCTCTGAATCTGAGGATCACAGGTTTCAGCTGGCAGTATTTCTGAGCTCATCTAAATGTCACGTATTCTCCATGTTTGGTCCAAATAAAGAGTCCATATATCTGAGCGTGGCTCCCAGAGTGTGCAGGCTCGTGACAGTTACTACCATGATGTTTGCAGACGGTTGTCATGTTAAATAAACGTTCAGAAACTGTTTTAATCGCTACAAACATGCAGATGTGATTTAATGTGACCAACAGTTGGTGTTTAAGCTGTGAGCTCGCGCTGACAGACACAGCAGCCTTCTGACATCCAGATGTTTTACAGATCACAGCGAGCAGCGCAGTTAGCATTAGCATTAGCTCCGTGTATCCGAGCTGGGCTGAAAAACAAGCCGAGCCAGAGGCAGATTAACCACTAAACACGTCGCTCAGCAGGTGAAAGATGTCAGTGTGACGCAGTGACAGCACAGGTGAGGGTCAGCGGAGCTGACAGCTCGAGGAGCCGCTTACCGACGCGGTGTCTTTGGCGGAGAAATTCAGGAATTCAGAACATAAAGCGGACGGTGGATCTCTGTCGGACTGGGCCGCCGCCATCTTTCCTCCCTCTGCTCTGTGGCTGCTGGAAGAAGAAGAACCCGGAACCGGAAATCCTCAACAGATGAGGGGGCGGGGCAAAAACAGCACAAACATGATTAAAGAAACAATTAAAGAAAAACATATATAAATAAATACATATAAATGTATAACTATAGATGAAAAATGATTCATGATAAAGTCATAACTTGACCTTTTGTCTCATAGTTTTGTCACACTATCTCCACTAATTTTGACTTACTAAACGCATTTTCTTTGACTTTCTTTCTTTTGCTGGACGAAATGTTCCGAACTATCAAGACAGAGAAGAACTAAATCAGATCTTTTCATCCCGACAGTGTACTCAGTGTGAGAATTCATACAGAATAATCCAGAATAATAACACACATAAAAAACAAAGGCTGCAAGTCAGATTTATTATCTTTGATCTCATTTACATTTCTGAGGGATTTTAAACAAATTATAAAACTGATGTGAGATCAGAGAGATGGAGGTGTGGTCACAGCTCTGTGGCACATTTCATTAACTTCGAACACGTTCTTTTATTTTATTCTTTCAAATATTTATTGAACTCTTGTCCTCACTGCTCCTCGTCTGATCTGGTCTGGTGTGATCAGGTTCTGGTCTTCACAGATCAGTCAGGTTTAATCTCCTCTCAGACTCTGTTAACCCAAGCCAGTCCTGTTCTGAACCAGCTGCTGGACCAGAGTCTGGAGCTGCTTCAGCTCTGCTTGGATAACCTGGAGCTCCTGGCTCTTCAGGTTCTGGTCCCAAAGCTCCTGGTCCTGAAGGTTCTGGTCCCAAAGCTCCTGCTTCAGAAGGTTCTGGTCCTGGTTCGGGCCTGTGTGGACTCTGGTAGAGAGAAGAATAAATATTAGACCACCTGCCCACTCAGAATCACAGATTTGGACTCTGGATGTTCAAACACTGAGCCAATCAGGAAGCTGGGAGCATTTTATATTACGACATTTATGTTTCAATAGTTTGTATAAATAAAGTTTCGTAATCGGCTGTTATTTCTCTGCTTGTTATTAAACCTCATGTTCCAGTCTGACTTCCTGTCTGTGGCTCTCAGTCCTGTCTGACTCCCTGTCTGTGGCTCTCAGTGCTGTCTCACCTCCTGTCTGTGGCTCTCAGTCCTGTCTGACTCCCTGTCTGTGGCTCTCAGTGCTGTCTCACCTCCTGTCTGTGGCTCTCAGTCCTGTCTGATTCCCTGTCTGTGGCTGTCAGTCCTGTCTGACTTCCTGTCTGTGGCTCTCAGTCCTGTCTGATTCCCTGTCTGTGGCTGTCAGTCCTGTCTGACTTCCTGTCTGTGGCTCTCAGTCCTGTCTGACTCCCTGTCTGTGGCTCTCAGTCCTGTCTGACTGAAGACGTGAATCTTTAAAAACACAAATATATAGTTTGATGTTTCAAACAGCTGCTTGCTGTTGATGAAGACATAAAGAAAGCAGAGTGAAACTTTTAACATCCAGTTTGTGTTTCTCTCCAGTTTCTCTCTGTTCTTGAAATAAATATTATAAACAGGATGTTCGATGTGTTTACACAGAGACGCCATGACGACGGCTTCATTCAGAAACATACATACTTCTCGTCTCTTTGGAAACTTTGAACAAATGTTTCTGTGATTCTCACCCAGAACCTCCGACTGTCTCCCCGTCTCTCTGCAGGACCAGGAACTGATCCAGAGTCTCCTACAGGACACACACACACACACACAGACACACGCACACACACACACACACACACAAACACACACACACACACACACACACACACATCTTTACTTCCTCTTCTTCACACACTTTGATCTGTGCAGTGATGCAGCCCATCTCATCATGGTAACGGGAGTTTGTTGTGATGTCATCCTCGTAGGCGTCGGCCAGCGGCGCAGTGGTTGGAGATGTATTGGTTGTCATAGAAACGGCGGAGGAGGGGCATGGACTCTTCCACCTGCAGGATGACAGCGGCCTGCTGCATCACAGCGTTAGCCTGCAAGTTATTGTGCACCCTACACATATACACACACAAACAGAAACACACACATGAACATCTGGAGCTGGCTGCAGCAGCTGTTCATAAGTTCAAACTTTCTTTCTGGACCAGGTGGACCAGAGACAGTGTGGACAGGTGTGACCTCTGACCTCTGGAAGGTGTCGGTGAACAGGGCGATCAGCAGGTTGACACACAAGATGGAGGACGCAGCCAGAAACGTCCCACACAGCAGAGGAGCCATGACGCCGTCCACCGTCACCATGGCAGCATACTCATACCCGTCCACCAGAGTGATGCGGTACAGACTGTACAGCAGGCCTGAGACAGACTGCATGCTGGGAACTGAGGACGAGCCTGGGAATGGTGATTTTAGCTGTGAAAGCATTTCCTGGTTGCAGCTTCTGTTAATGTTAGGGTTGTTAAAAATGATGATTGATTAATGTTAATGATGTTAATAATATTAATGATGTTAATAATTTGAATGATGTTAATTACATTAATAATGTAAATCATGTTAATGGTGTTAATAATGTAAATAATGTTAATGATGTTAATGGTGTTAATAATGTAAATAATGTTAATAATGTAAATAATGTTAATGATGTTAATAATGTTAATGATGTTAATGGTGTTAATAATGTAAATAATGTTAATACTGTTAATAATGTTAATGATGTTAATGGTGTTAATAATGTAAATAATGTTAATGATGTTAATGATGTTAATAATGTTAATAATGTTAATTATGTTAATAATTTTGATGGTGTTAATGACGTTAATAATGTAAATGATGTTAATAATGTTAATACTTTTAATGATGTCAATAAGGTCAATAATGTTAATAATGTAAATAATGTTGATGATGTTAATGGGGTTAATAATATTAATGATGTTAATGATGTTAATAATGATTAATAATGATTAATGATGTTGAGCTTTGGACTGTTGGTGTTGTGAAGGTGTCACTTTGGGCTCTGATCAAAAAGAAGAAACTCAGCTGGAGAACGCTGTGGTTCTCTCTGACAGCAGAAACATCAGGCCAGAGGTGGAACCGAGCAGCTGGTGAGTTATTCTATTAGCATCAACGTGAACCTTCAGGAACCAATCAAACAAAGACAGGAAAGAGGAAGTCTCACACACACACACACACACACACACACACACACACACACACACAGACCTCCGAATATGATCCAGAAGCTGCAGGCGTAGGGAATAAAGATCTCAGCATACAGGAACAGGAAACACATCACGTCCCCAACGATGTTCCCCAACATGACGATGAACGGACCCATCAACCTGCACACACACACACACACACACACACACACTGAGCTGATAAATCCTCAGACTGCAGCTGTAAAACCAGCAGCGGATCACTGAAGGGGTCTACCAGGCTCTGGTCGACCCTCACTGAGACAGACAAGTGAGCAGAGAGACAGACAGGTGAGCAGAGAGACAAATAAAATTCTGTAAATGTAACCGAACTCTGAGTGAGACCTCTCCACAACACACAGGATCTTTGTTTGGATACCTGGCAACCCTGAGCTCCTCTGTTTACATTGTGATGACATCACAGATTTTTAAATCGCTTTTCTCAGCTTGAGGAATGTTTTACAAATATAAAACCTCCATGGATCAAAAATACATAATAGAAAGAGTCATAATGGAGCTTGTTTGCAGTTGGAGGTGTCCTGTCAACAGTTTGACAGACATCTCTTTTATAATGGAGGTCTACGGGGAAAATGCTTTTTGGGCCGCAGAGGAATTTTTTGCTGCAATACCGCGAGTGGCCACTGGAAAAAATTGGAAGCAAGGCTGAGCGGAGGCGCTGTATCCAGTTCTTATTATACATCCATGATCAAGACAATAACAAAAGAAGCACTCTGATGACGTCATTAAGCAGCGTGGGATCATGGGAGTTGTGCCGATGAAAATCTATCTGATGTGACCATGGACGTATGATCAGACCTGGATATGGCGCCGCCGCTCAGCCTTGCTTCCAGTGTTTTCCAGTGGCCACTCGCGGTATTGCAGCGAAAAATTCCCCTGCAGCCCAAAAAAGCATTTTCCCCATAGACTTCCATTGTAAAAGAGACGTCTGTAAAACTGTTGACAGGACACCTGTCAAACAAGCTCCATTATGACTCTTTCTGTTATGCATTTTTGATCCATGGAGGTTTTATATTTGTAAAACTTTCCTTGAGCCGAGAAAAGCGATTTAACAATCCGTGATGTCATCACAATGTAAAGTATATGGGCTGAGTAGGAACTGGTGGGCGGGGCTACTGCACATATTCAGTGGGCCGCATAACCCAGAAGTAAACCTGGAAGCTAGAAACCTTTGGTCTTTGGTTCCAGATCCAGTTCTTATAATACATCTGTGGACGGGACAAAGGCAGAACTCATGTTCACAGACGAGGAAATGTGTTACGTTACGTCATTTCATTCTAATAAAATAGCCGCAAGTAATGTTAGCTAACGTGACGTTAACATGCTAACTTAGCATTAGATGAGTCGACTCCCCATACAGCTACTGAGCTAACGTTATGTGGCGAGCCCAGCGCTGTTATCCGTGGTCAAAACAATCCTACTAAAAACTGAAGGTTGAAGCGTCTGCATTAGCTTGGTGGCTGCATGAGCCACTTGTCATAGTAGCAAATCATAGCATGCTAGATTGATGATATCAGATCAATAAATTAGGTCTCGCAAAATGGCATCAATTAATGAAAAACGGATGCTGTGTTACTATCACTGAGTGTAATTCTTCTGCTTCCTCCGTCTCTCTGACGGTCATCTGTGGGAAGTTACAGCAGCTGGAGGAGTTAAAGGGTAAAGGGGGTTTGACGACACTGACAGGCGACCAAATCAAACACACCATTACCTTAAATGAAATGATGAATTTCTCTGGGTTTATTGGAAACATTTGGGATAATCTAAGTACACAGCTCAACAACATTTATAACATCGGTCTGGTCATTTTTAGACTTTTTAATGTGGAAAAGTTACATATTCTACCTTTGAGGAGTTTTCTGGAGGAAAAGACAGGCAGACAGACAGGTAAAGAGACAGACAGGCAGGTAGAGAGACAGACAGGTAGACAGACAGACAAACAGACAGGCAGGTAGAGACAGGCAGAGACAGACAGAAAGACAGGCAGGTAGAGAGACAGACAGGTAGACAGACAGACAGGTAAAGAGGCAGACAAACAGACAGGCAGGTAGAGAGAGAGACAGGCAGACAGACAGGTAGACAGACAGGTACAGACAGACAGACCTGGGGGAGGACGTAGCGATCAGGTAAGTCTCTGTAGACGGACAAAGAGATGGCGACAGTCGTCCAGGAAACGTTGAACAGGAAGTTGAGGATGAGGAGAAACCACGCCCCCAACCTGGCAGCAGCACCGAAAGATAGACAGACAGGTAGAGACAGATAGACAGACAAGTAGAGCAGTGACCTTTCACCTGAGAGTTCACAGCACACTGTACACTGTTCACTGTACCGAGTTCACAGCACACTGTACACTGCTCACTGTACCGAGTTCACAGCACACTGTACACTGTGCACTGCAATCTGTGCACTGTACACAGTTCACTGCTCACTGTACACAGCACACTGTGCACTGCTCACTACACTTGTCACTGTACACTGTTCACTGTGCACCGCTCACTGTAAACTGCGCACTGCACACTGTACAAAACAACACAGTGCAGTATAACAGAGTCCAACTTACTGGCGATGTTGGCTCACTGACAACTGCTTCTACAAAATACAACAGAAGGTCAGTCAGACAGACAGGTAGAGTCAGACAGAACTATATCATGAGTGGTAGTATTGTCTGTAAAACGAAGCAACATTATCAGCAGTGTTACAAACAGTACTGTAGTGCAATTACAGTGGAATTACAGTATTATCATTAGGGGGCTTTCAGGTTGAAAACTGAATGACTAGTAGAGGACCAGAGGAAGACCTGTGCAGTACCAGTAGGGGGGGCAGGTGACCATGGCTCTGGTTCCAGCAGGTTCAGGTAGCAGTACTCTAGTAAACCTGTAGTGCAGTACCAGTAGTAGTAGCGTTACCTTGCAGGTGGGTCTTTGGTGAGTGTGGTTCTGGTTCCAGTAGGTTCAGGTAGTAGTACTGCTGTCTGGCCATTGTGTCGGTCACATGGAACTGACTGAGTGCCAGCCGGGCCTGAACACAACACACAACCACGTTCATCATCACCAGGATACACTCGGTTCTATTCTACTGTATTCATCTTTCCACATTTCTGCCCCTGCCCCGAGCTCCAGCAGCACCCGAGCTGCTTCACTACGCTCTGAAAACACACACAGAAAGTGCTGACCCAGTAGAGTCAGTACTAACACAGTCGAGTCAATGCTGACCCAGTAGAGTCAATGCTGACCCAGTAGAGTCAGTACTGACCCAGTAGAGTTAGTAGCGACTCCATAGTGTAAGTAGTGTCAGTGGCATGGCTAGTGAGTCAGTGGTGATGTCAGTGATGATGTCAGTAGTACCCAGGTTGGCGGCGAGCTGCAGCAGAGTTCTGTGTTTGTAGTCGGTGCAGCTGATGGAGGCTCCAGCCTGCAGCAGAAATCTGATGGAACCTACAGCTTAATTCTTGGCAGCGTAGTGAAGAGGGGTCTGCTGGTCCAGAAGAGTCCGAGCCTCTGGATCAGCTGAGGAAAACACACACACGCACATACACACATGCGCACACACATATTGATCAGCATCTGTACATCTGATCTGATCTGTACGTTCAACAACTACAGCTGTCATGAGTCCTTTCCATAGGTGGGCTATCAAAACCTTACTGGAGTTGTCGTTGTCAAATGCTGCCAAACAATTGTTTTCTGTTCATTAAAATGAGGAGTTGTTCAAATGTTTCTGTCCATTTCAGCAGCAGATCTTCATTCATCTCAGATTCTGGAAAGACAACTCCAGGAACAAGATTCAGCTCCACAGAAACACTGAGATAATACATGATCTGTATTATCTCAGTGTTTCTGTGACTCTACTGGGTCAGTACTGACGCAGCACTGTCTATGTGTGTTTTCAGAGCGTAGTGAAGCAGTTTGGATGCTGCTGGAGCTCGGGGCAGGGGCAGGGATGAAGGACTCTGATGGACAGCTCTGTATAACAGCTCTGACAGGTCGGAGTCTAGTGGTAATAATGTCCCTCCTACTGACAGATAACAGGGCTGTGATTGGTCCAAAAAAAGTCATTATTATCCCATCAATGCTTGTTACTAACTCAACTTCTTTTCCCGTAGTTGTGTAGTTTTCTCTCTCTCTCTCCTTCTGTTGCTTTCTGCAGGTGTTTCTGCCTCCGGAGCTGTAGAGTCTGGATCTATGGTTGCAGGCCACCTGCTGCCCCCATGTTCCTGCTCAGTATAGTATTATTTTTATTAATATTAACATCAATACCATTACCACAACTTTTACTTTACATCTCTATGTAGAACTGTACTGTACTACTGTATGTTCTCTTTACTTCTGCTCTCTCTCTCTCTCTCTCTCCCTCTCTCTCTCTCTCTCAAACCAACCGGTCGAGGGAGATGACCGCCCACCCAGAGCCTGGTTCTGGTTCTGCTCAAGGTTTCTACCTGTTAAAAGGGAGTTTTTCCTGTCTTCTAGTGCTGCTCATGGTGGGAACTGTAGGGTCTCTGTAAACAGAAAGAGTCGGTCTAGACCTGCTCTATATGAAAAAGTGCCTTGAGATAACTTTGTTATGATATGGCGCTATATAAATAAAACTGAATTGAACTGAATTCTGTCAGAGACCAGAGGACCAGAGGCCAACTTGAAAAGGGGGCAGGACTTTGGCTTTTCTATGGCTCTAAACACCACAGTCATGGACGGATTATAAGACAGCGGGCACAGACATGTAAAAGGCCCCCCACCCACTTACATAGGAGCAAGACACCCAGACTGAAAAAGAGCCTGTTTGCGGTTGTTTGGAGGCTGCGAGGGGTCAGGGGGGCCACTGGGCCAGAGCCCGGGCTGGTGTGTTCAATAATCCATCTATGACTACAGTGACCATGAGCCTCTGCAGCTGTGGACTGACTCTGGGTAAGACATAACAACAAAATGTCAGCGTTCCTTTAACACTTTAACACTTGTCCACACAGACCTTTTCGGTCCAGCAGGAACTGAACCATGTCCTGGTAGTCCAGCGCCGAGGCCATGTGAAGCACTGTGACTCCAAACTGATCTGGCTGGAGGAGGTCTGAGCCCCGGTCCAAGAAGAACCGCATCACATCCACACTCCATGCCCTGGAGATCTGAACACACACACACCAGAGTTCACACAAGCACAATAAAACTCTTCATTATGTTTTCATCCAATTTGTCTGTTGTGCGTCTCTTTATAGAATTACTGTTCATGTTATCACTATGTTGTTGTATGTTTAAGATGTATTCTGTGTTTCTATGTCTCTTATGTAGTTAGTTATGTAGTCAGTCACTGTATTAAAGTAAATATCTGTAGTGAAACTAAATAAACGAAGCTGCAGAATAAATAAAAATAAAAGTCCTGTGTTAACCTCGTGCAGGATGGTCTGTCCGTATCTGTCTGAGCTGTTTGGATCGGCTCCGTCTGAGATCACTTCATCCAGAAACTGAAGGTCCACCTGCACAAACACACAAGCATGTTCAGGACCAGAGAGCTTCAAACTAAATGATCCAAACTGTGAACCTGCTGCTACATTAATATGACACATTATGACACATTACCTGGTCAGTATTACCTGGTCTGTGTTACCTGGTCTGTGTTACCTGGTTGTGTTACCTGGTCTGTGTTACCTGGTCTGTGTTATCTGGTCTGTGTTGTCTGGTCTGTGTTACCTGGTCGGTGTCACCTGGTTGGTGTTACCTGGTCGGGTTACCTGGTCGTGTCACCTGGTTGTGTTACCTGGTCGGTGTCCTGGTTGGTAGCAGCCAGCTGTCTGAAGTGATTCAGCAGTTTTTTATTAATCTGTTGGTTTTTATTTGTTGTGTCGGTTTCGTCTCTCTGCTCATCACCGTCATCATCCTCAGCCAGACCTCTGTACTTTGTCTCCAGCTGAACACCTGGACGCTGGTGTCTCTGTGTGTCACCTGTCAGTTTTCTTTTTCTCTGCTTCCTGCGGCCACAGGAGTACGACGCCCACCGAGCCGCAGTCTTCATTGCTGCTGACAGTGAGGACCTGGACCCCTGAGGACACCCTGAGACCTGAGGACACCCTGAGACCTGATGACCCCCAGAGACCTGTCAACCCCCAGAGACCTGAGGACAGTGGTGGAATGTAACTAAGTACATTTACTCAAGTGCTGTACTTTTAAGTACAAATTTGAGGTACTTGTACTTTACTTGAGTATTTCCATTTTATGCTACTTTCTACTTCTACTCCACTTCATCTCAGAGGGAAATATTGTACTTTTTACTTCACTACATTTTCACAGTGTGGTATTAGTACTTTTTTTTACACTTCCTGAGGACACCAGTAAACCCAGTGTGACAGTTAGTTTTTGATATTTAAAAAAATGTACTGCAACATTTAAAACTCAGTGACAGAAAGTGGACTGTTAGTGTTTGTTTTATTCTGCTGGGCGAGCCGGACAGGTGGAGTATAGTCTTTATTTTGTCCTTTTTCATCTCAATGTTTTTCAGCTGCTTTTGTTTGAACTTTATTTCTTCAGTTTTACTTTGATGTTTTTCTTTCTTTTGTTCTTTTGTTTAAAAACGTGAATAAAGTTTATTATCATTATGATTAAAATCACTGATTAGTTCATCTCCACCCAGCTGGGAGTCTCAGCAGACTGAAACAAACACTCATACTGCAGGTGGACCTGGATCTGGTTCTGGTTCTGGCTCGGACCCACCTGGATCATATTGGTGCTTCCTGTCATCTCCAGCTCCAGTCCAGGATTCTGCAGACCTGTCAGACCGGCCCCGGTCCCCCTCTTCATCCTCGTTCTGTTAATCCTCCGTCCACCAGGTCAGAACTCCAGACCTCCACACTGATGGACCTGCCGGACCTTCTGAAACCTGCCAGATCTCCAGAAACCTGTTAAACCTCCTGAGACCAGCTAGACCTCCTGAAACCGATTGAACCTCCTGAAATGTGCCAGACTTCTAGAAACCTGACGGACCTCCTGAAACCTGCTGGACCTGCCAGAACTGTTTCCAAATTGAGTCCAGTATCTTCTGTCCTCTGTTTTACAGACAGCTGACTAAAATCAGCTAAGAACTGTCTCTAATCCGGATCTTTCTTCACCTTGTGGTTCTGAGGGACTAAGCTTATCCAGATCTCTCTGAGTCTTCACCTCTTGGTTCTGAAGGATTAAACTGATCCAGATCTGTCACTCTTCCCTTCATGGTTTTGAGCTTCAGCTGCTCAAAACAAAACCATAAAGTCAGGTGACAGTGACGTTTATCAGCCTGCTGCCCTGCTCAAAGGTTTATGGTTTATCTTATCAGTGGGTGGAGGTAGAGGGTCCAGGTCCAGGACTCAGACTGAACTGAACAAAACAGGAAGAAGCTGAATGAAAACCTGACAGAAATTATTTAAAAATCAGAACTTGTCATTTATAAAACACACACTTCCTGTTGGGCCACATGAGCGCCACCTGCTGGACTGCTTCATATTTACACCTCAGAGACTCTGAACCTGACACTGAATCACAGATCAGGTCCTCCTGAGACCCGGAAACATTCAAGTTATTACCTCAGAGCCACATGAGCACATCAGGACTCCAGTCTGAAGATCACACACTTCTCTTATACTGAAGATGCAAAGCAAGCTTTAGATCAAATGGAGTTTAGAAGCCAAGAAACCAAACTGTGAGAAAAGATCCCATCATGCTTTGCACAGCGGCCATCTTTGTTTATTGTTTGATGAATAAAAACACTTTGAACCGTCAGACTGATAATGTTTCAAACTATGAATGTTTTTATTAGACAGACTGACAGCAGAGAATGAACAGGAAACTCAAACCAGTTGATATTCTGACATTATTATTATTATTATTATTATTATTATTATTATTATTATCAATATTTCTGACAATAGGATTTTTTGACATGATACATGGAAATATAACATGTACAACATCAGGCTGCAGGTGAGTTTCTGAGTCCCAGCTCCACCTGTGTGTGTGTATGTGTGTGTTCATCCGAACCAGTGGTTTCCCATACACTCTCTGTTCCAGGTGACTCCACAGAGCCAACACCACTCTGCTTTGCACAGAGGACACTGCATGTGCATACAGCCGCCTGCAGGGGGAGACAACACACACACGCACACACACACACACACACACACACATTATACACTCATCACACAGAATCAAACAGCTCTGTGTTTCACTGATGCGACTGAGGATGAAACCGGTTTGGACCAGTTAAAACCAGTTCAGACCAATTCATATGGGGCTTTTTCCCTATCTTTAATCAAGAGCATGGTCTTTCAGTTTGAGAGCATGATTTATTGATTTCATGTTCAGATTTTGTAATATACTCCCTCAAAACCCTGCTCTCACACTCAAATAGCCCCTGCTTGTGCTTGGATTTGCTCTGCTTCTGTTCAAACTGGATGCTTGCACTCAGATATTGTTGCTTGTGCAGATTTCCTGCGCTCTCCCTCAAAACCCTGCTCTCGCACTCAGGCTGCTTCTGTGCGCTCGTGAAACGTCTGCTCTCGGATTTCTGCTCTGCTCTTGGATTTTTTTGTGCAACAACCCTGTCAAAATTCCCCAACCAATAGAATGCCAGCTGTAGTGGTAACCCAGGAAATGATCGCTGCCTCGTTGCGGGCATGCTCGCTTTACTTCTTATAGCATCCCGCACGAGCGGTTACTCTTTAACCGGGTTCATCCACTCCCGCCCTCCACGGCTTTATTATATGTACAGTTAATATATATACCAGCGATCGTAATTTTTCTTTTACTATAATACTTAATATTATATACCGTATACCAGCGCCCGTACTGTTTATTTTACTATAATAGCTACATGTAATAGTAGCCGTATAGCACACTGACGGGAGGCCGGTGAGAGGAAAACGCCACCTTCATGACACAGGAGCGGGAGTCTAGCAGATTGCTATCTTAAAAGGTAGCAAACTCACAAGAGTGGTCTGGTGTAAATTTGCACTTCAACATTCAAAGTGATACAGTACTAAGTGGCATACTAAACGTGGTGTACTGAAAAGTAACAAAATAAAACAGCAGACAATGCATTTACTGTAAACAAGTTGCCCACTTGAATTGCTTTTGGTTTAAAACAATTTCAACATGCAAAAGTGCAGAACAACAATGAACTACAATTTAAATAAAATAACTTTAGCTTAGGGCTATTTGAGTGCGAGAGCAGGGTTTTGAGAGAGAGTATTACAAAATCTGAATATGAAATCAATAAATCATGCTCTCAAACTGAAAGACCATGCTCTTGATTAAAGATAGGAAAAAAGCCCTATAAGTTCAGACCAGTTCAAACCAGTTCAGGCCAGTTCGGACCAGTTCAGACTGGTTCAGACCGGTTTGGACCAGTTCAAAACGGTTCAGATCACATGACGTATACAGTGGTTTCACTAGAATCAGTTTGTGTTTCTCACCGTTTCTCTCCACAGGAACTGAACACTGAGGACAGCGTTTAGTTGACTCCTGCAGGAGGAGCAGGGAGGCTCGATCCCACCTCCCCCTGAGAGACGCCTCCTCCTCCACCACAAAATCCTGAAGGGCAGGAGGAGAGGAGGGCAGGAGATGAGAGGAGGGGGAGGAGGTTTATATAACTGTATTATTATAAACCTGAGCATTGACTCATAAATTCTGGAGAGACATGAAGACCTCCATAGTTCAGAACCAGATACAGGTAGACCAGGTGTGTGTGTGACATCATTAGTAGAGGACTCTACAGTGAGCTCATCGGCTAAATGAAAAGCCGTTCACGCTGCTCTCTCTCCTCTCGTCCGTCTAATAGTTTTCTTTCAGCCCAGTTCTCGCTGCACAGTCGGACAGCAGTACAGAACACAGCCCAGGTGTGACACCTCCAGGTGTCCCTGAGAGGTCACACCTGTCAGACGTGTATTCATCATACCAAACAGTAATACTCATGAGAGTTAATGAAATAAATAGTTCATGAAACAAACACTTTAACTTAACACAGAGCTGATTGAAAGGATTGATTGATTAGCATCAGGACAGGATGTTGAATTAAAGATTACTTATTGATTGATTGAACAGTAAAATATTCCCTGTTTTTTCTACCTGCTGCAAGATGGTCAAAAACAGACTAATGGAGCTCTGTGATTGGTCAGCTGATCTGTTTATTGATTGGTCAGCTCACCTGTGAGGCTTCACCTGTGGGCGGGATCAGCTGTGGGTAACAAGCCCCCTCATGGTACCCCTCCCTGCAGTCTTTGCAGAAGACGAAGCCACAGCCAAGCTGTCTGTCACACTCCACCCTCCTGCTGTCCTCAGGTGGGACAAGCCCCGCCCCACAGCCAGGTGACGGACACATCAGTCCTCCAATCATCAGCAGGCACTCCTCCGCCCCGTACTGCTGGTACCGCCCATACTGAGAGAGAGACGCAGACGTGTTAGCTTGGTGCTCTGATGTTTCCACGGTTACAGCATCATGTGTTTGTATAACAGCTGCTGCAGCTCCTTCGTCACACTGAAGCTGCCGCCATGTTGGTTTTTATATTAAATGTCAGACTGAAGCACCTCCACACTAACAAAAACCTGCTTTATTAACAAGCTTTATTTCATATTTCATTTAACTGAACAAGTTACATCCCACCAATCAGCACATTCAGTCTATAATCAATATATGAAACACAGAGCATTTCACTGACACAGAGTAGACAGTATGTGTACATATACACACATATACATATATAATATACACACATATACATATATAATATATATACACATAT
>VMKM01001826.1:76634-108459 GCA_008360985.2 Macquaria ambigua
ACATATATATATATATAGACAAGAAACACTCACCTGATCGTCTCCCAAAATCCTGAAATGATGCAGCTCTTTAATGAGAGAGTCGACGCAGCCGACTGGAGACACAAACACATGTAATCACATTTATTGATTGTATTGATCACCTGACTGACAGTTTCTACTCTGAATGAAATATGAATCAGATGATGATGATGATGATAATAGAGTCATCAGGCAGCAGCTGACTGTTGTTTCAGTGTGTGTGTGTGTGTGTGCTCTGTAATGAGGATTAATGAAGAAGAAGGCGTCTGTGTGTTTATAGTCATGTGACTCTCAGCTTCAAACAGGAACTGGATTATTGATCAGCAGGTTTCTGACAGGATGTGACATCATCACTGAGAGTCTGCTGGAGCATCAGTACTGTGACTTCATCATCAACTGAGTCATCGATGAAACTGTAACGACATCAAGGCCAGACTGTACATGAAGCCAAGAGGTTTTATTGAGTAGCCACATGTCTTCATTTTTATAGAGTAGCCAAATGATCTTATGGAGTAGCCAGATGATCTTATGGAGTAGCCAGATGATCTTATGGAGTAGCCAGATGATAACATTGCAGGCTTCAGTCACTACAGACCAAAGATGCAGGAACTCATGACCAGATGTCGTTTGAAGCTCAGACTGACGTCACAGTTGGTGTTTTGCTGCCGTGACATCACACAGTTTAATTACTACACACTGAGTCTCACCAGCACACGGCAGCGAGTAGCCAATCACAGGATGAGAAACAAACTGCCGCTCGTTTAGTCGAGTCTGACAGTAACGACGGAAACAGTCGAGACAGATCACATGACGCTCCGAACACTGGAAGACCAGGACCACGTCCCTGAGAGACAGACAGGGAGAGAGAGAGATAGACAGATGGAGCAGACAATTAGCAGACAATAAAATGCACATTTGAGTTTAATAGAACTGATTCAAATGTGTGTGTGTGTGTGTGTGTTACATGATGTCGGTGCAGGCGATACAGGGGACGTCTCTGCTGTTGGTCATAATGAGATCGAGGGCCACAGAGAGGTCGTCATCTGAGGTTGGGTGGGACGCACACTTCATGTAGAACTCCTGCACACACGCACGCACACACACACACACACACACAGAGTGAAGGAACTACATCTCTCAGAATGCCACTGTATGGACTGACATCAGTTATGCACAAACAGACACACGCAGAACTGTGGCAGCCATATTGGACACAAGCCCCGCCCCCTTACCGCTTCATTGCCGTGACAACCGTCTAATTGACACACGCCATGGATACGACTGCGGAGGAGAACATCATCCCAACAGGACGGACCCTGAGAGGATTCATCATCACCACCATCATCATCATTATAACAGTATGAATACTGCGTTATAAATTCTGTAACTTTTACTTACTTTCTGTAAATACTACTATATTCATGCACTTCTGGTTGGATGCTAACTGCATTTCATTGGCTCTGTACTTGTACTCTGCACAATGACAATAAAGTTGAATCTAATCTAATCTAATCTAATCTAAATACTGCATAAAAACAGTTAAAATACTGCATTCTAACAATAGAAGTACTGCATCCTAACAGTAGAAGTACTGCGTTCTAGCAGTAGAAGTACTCACCCTGCTGAGCGTCAGGGCCGTCTGTCTGCAGCTTCGGCAGCGAACTCTCAGTTTTCCTGGTTGGACCGACCTGCAGCTCTTACAGTACACAAAGAAAGTACTGCAGGTACGCACACCTGTACACACAAGTACACACAGTCAGAGTACTACTGACATAGTAAAAAACTACAGACATACTGCAGTACAGACACCGAGGCTACCTGCACTGACCTTTCAGACCTGCAGCCTGCATCTCCTCTCTTGCCTCCTCGGCTCCTCCATCACTCCCCTCAAGGATCACCGCCAGGCCGGAGGAGGTGGAGGGGAGGCGCGAGGAGTTGAGGTCCAGCCTGGTCAGAGAGTCCTGCTCCTCCTCCCCGCTCCGAGCCAGGCGCTCCTGCAGGAGAAGCATTCGGGCGGAGGAGGAACCTGATGGAGGGAGGACGACATGGACAGTACTCTGCTCTGGGAGGTCACAACCCTGAGAGGAGGAGGAGAGGAGGAGGGGAGGAGAAGAGGAGGAGGAGAGGATGGGAGGAGGAGGGGAGGACGAAGGAAGGAGAAGAGGAGGAGGAGTGGTGGAGAGGAGGAGGAGAGGAAGAGGGGGAGGGGAGGAGAAGAGGAGAAGGAGTGGAGGAGAGGAGGAGGAGAGGAGGAGGGGAGGAGGAGAGAGGAGGAGGAGAGGACGGGAGGAGGAGGGGAGGAGGAAGGAAGGAGAAGAGGAGGAGGAGAGGGGAGGAGGAGAGGACAAGAGGAGGAGGGGAGGAGGAGGGAAGAAGAAGAGGAGGAGGAGAGGAGGAGAGGAGAGGAGGAGGAGAGGCGGAGAGGAGGGAAGCAGAAAGGAGGAGATGAGTAGGAGATAATTAATATGAAAGGATGGAGTTATCAAGAGGAGGTGAAGACTCCTCCATCCAGTAACCCTTTCTCCCTGCGCTCATTCTCACCTGTAGTCTGACCTCTATCACCTGTAGTCTGACCTCTGACCTCACCTGTAGCGTGGCGGTGCTCCTCAGCTCCCTTCCAGCAAACAGCACCCTCAGGTACTCCGGTCGGACTCCCTGCTGACTCCCCACTACCTCCTTCAGCTCAGCCACACTCGCCTCCTCCTGCAGCTCCACAGCCACACCTGGCCCCAGGTTATACCGCACAAACACTGGCGAGACACACACAGGTGACAGGTCAGGTGACAGGTAACATGTCAGGTGACAGGACAGGTGACAGACGGACATGACACCTGATGTGTGTGGATCAAAAACTCTAAACTAAGTACTTTTATTGATACTTAACTACAATGTTTAGGTACTTGTACTTAAGTCACAGGAGTAAATTTTACTGCACAACCAGTACTTTTACTGCGTATACTTTAACTGCATGAAGCTGAGAATACTTGTGTATCTTCTTCCACAGCTGAATGTGTCATCGATAGTTTCAGCTGTGACGTATTGATCGATCAGTAAGTAACTTATGTTGCTGCTGGTGAACTGACTCGTTCTCACACAGCTGAACACACACAGGACCTTCAGGAGGGTCCAGGACAGTCCAGCAGAGTTCAGTAGAGTCCAGTACAGTTCAGTAGTGTCCAGTAGAGTCCAGTAGAAGCGAGCAGGACTCACCGATCATCAGTCACTTCGTCTTTCAGCCTCATGCGTGTTTACAGTCTGACGGCCGCGGTGCATTCTGGGTACTGTAGTCCCTCTGCACGCACACAAACGTTACATACGTCCTCAGTAAAACTACAGCGCGGTCACGCAGGAATGACGTCACGAAGCGGCACCGGAAGTGGATGTATTTATGAATTTTAATAAACTTGTTTTTCTTTTTTTCTTTCTTTGTGTGTTTTTCTGAGCGGCAGCTGGCGGTCAAAGAACCGGAACATTACCGGGTTTCCTTGGACAGTAAAGGCCCGTTAGTGTCTCCGGTTCGTGTCTCCAGATGACGGAGAGTCCGGACAGCAGCGTCCTGCAGCGGACACACAGCGGCGGTACCGGCCCGACGGTGAGACACACGGTCATACCGGAGACAGGTCAGATATACCTGCAGTGTGTGTATCATCAATATAAATGTGTGTGTGTGTGTGTGTGTGTGTGTGTGTGTGTGTGTGCACACAGATGCATGTAGATGTATGTGTTCATTTCATTTCTGATTGATTTTAATGATCGATTGTCAGACTAATGAAAGAAGCTTTGAACTCTTCAGTGTTTTCAGTATCAGTGTATTTATTGTTTTATAAATCAGTTCAAGTCACGTACGGATGCAGTTTGGATTCAACAGAGAGAACTGAATAAATATTTGAAATCATCATTAGATCATTTGTTGGTTTGATTGGAATCCTGTTAGCTTCAGTCCTAGCAGGCGCTAATGTTCCTGCACTCCGCACATTAGAAGATAAATAAAATAAAAAATGAAACATCTTAATACAACACAAAGCTGTCAACAATATCCAAAAATAATTACCACATGAACAACGATAATCTCGAGAGAAAATAACAAAAATAGACAAAACCCTGTTTGAGCCGTCACAGTCAAGTACGAAAACGAAAGACTTTATTTCCTTACTAAAAAGTTTCGACATGTTTTAATCAGCCATCAGCTGTTTGATTTAGATGTCTCAACAGTTTGAGTGTGTTTGTGCAGTTTGACTGTCTGACCTGTAGGAGGCGCTGCAGGCTCATTATCGTCAACCAAAACTGCTTTAAAAAAGTCTTAAATCTGACTGAGCAGGAGATGATTTGCTTCAGTTTAGTCTCTGAAGTCTTTATATCCTGACTGTGTACTGTTACCAGTAACTAAGTACTTCAATCAAGCTTGTACTTCTACTGTACTTGTACTACATTTATCTGACAGCTTTTCATCCAAAACTCATGACAAGCTTCTAAATCTCCTGGGATGGATCCTAAAGGTTTTATAGAATAAAACTTTATTAAACAGCATGGAGGAGACAAACAGTCAAACTCTGATCCTCACATGTCATTTAGATCACCATGACGACACGTTATTTTGCTGGTATGGATCCCCCCCACAGATGGTCAAGGTGGAGTCAGGTGTGTCGGTCCTGATCCCGTCACACACCGCTGAGCTTCACTTCCTGCATTCGCGGGTTCGAGAGCTGGAGAGAGAGAAGGTGGAACTTTCGGCTGAGAACCAAAGACTGAAGAACATGCTGGTCCACGGTGAGTCCAGATCCACATCACTGTCACCTGGTCTACCTGTTCACAGGTGACCAATCAGAGACCAATCAGGCTCCAACAGGAATTCAGAGAATGAGTTCACTGAGTTACTAAACTTTAGTTCTCTTTTGCATCCTGTCACGTTTGATCTGGTTTAATCTGATCCAGTTTTATTTGACTACATTTCCCAGAAATCCCTGGGCTCCTGTCCACCATGTGGCAAACGTTGGGCCAGACCAACAGTCACCACTCCGTCTCCACGGCAACAGGTAGGAGCGACAGTTACGCTCCATACTCGCATCACCACCACTCGACCAATCAGGACGAAGACTTCAGTCAACAGGTCTACGTCCAGCAGATCCAGGAGGAGCTGAGCGGGGACATGTCGGAGTCCTGGGGCCCGCTGGGTTCTGAGGATGAGGAGGTGCCAGGAGGAGCAGACCTGGGCCTGGGGAGCCACATGGGGGAGGAGGCGCCACTCTGCAGCCAGACGGACTTGGAGGAGCTGAGGAGGAGCTGCTCTGAAAGCCAGTGTACCACCGGACACCTTAATGGACATGTAAGAACACCTCTGATCCGGTTTACACTGGAACTGGTTTAATCTGATCCGGTTTACAGTGGAACTGATCTGGTTTACAATGGAACTGGTTTAATCTGATCTGGTTTACTCTGGATCTGGTTCTGATCTGATCGATTTAAATTCAGTCTGAATGAATCTGATCTGGTTTAAAGTAGATCTGATTTGTTTTAATTTTACATGTAATGTAAATGTTTTCGTTTGGATCAAAATGATTGTGATCTTGTTTTAAATACTCAGATTTGATTTCATCGGATCTGGTTTTCTATTGGTCAGTTATGGTTTAATCTGTGCAGGTAAGAGCTTTTTAACATTTACCTGTTACATATCATTTACCTGTTCTGTCTGTCCAGGTGAGCCAGGTGGAGGTGTATCCAGGCTCTGGTGTTCTCTGTGATGTCCGCTCATGGCAGGCAGCCATTCAGGCGCAGTCTCCCACAGCGATGGCACGAACACTGCTGATAGGTGTGTTTGATATGAACACACTGATGAACAGTAACCTGCGAGGTGGGCGGAGCCGCCGGCCTGCCTTCCAGCCGCAGCGCAGCGCCCTCGACCCGCACAAGATCAACGCCATCTTCAGTAGGTCTTCCTCTCTGAAAGTCTTTCTCTCTGACAGTCTTCCTCTCTGACAGTCTTCCTCTCTTTTTCTCAGATGCCATCTTGGCTCGATTTCCTCTTGCAAAGAAAGGAGTCATCGGCTCCGGCATCAACTCCAAACTGTCTGAGATCCGTTTCCGCTCCCGGAGAGCCAATCGAGACCCCCGATTCCTCTGACGCACAGCTAGACGGCTCCTCCTACCTCACAGATAAAAACTTCCAATCATCCAATGAGAACACAGCAGTCTGTAGCTGCTGGACCAATGAGCTTCAACCTCTAACCTTGGTTTCAGGTCAGATCTGGTTCTCATGTGGCTGAGTCAGCAGCTCTTTTGCAACAGCGACCTGTTGGAGAGCTGTGCGTTTCCGTAACAATCCAGTAACCCGCTCCAAAGCCACAACAAAGAGACTCAAAATGACCACAAAGAGATGCAAAACCACCACAAAGAGACAACTACAAAGAGACACAAAACCACCACAAAGAGACGACTACAAAGAGACAGCTACAAAGAGACAGCTACAAAGAGACGCAAAACCACCACAAAGAGATGTCTACAAAGAGATGACTACAAAGAGACAACTACAAAGAGACACAAAACCACCACAAAGAGACGACTACAAAGAGACAACTACAAAGAGACACAAAACCACCACAAAGAGACGACTACAAAGAGACAACTTCAAAGAGACACAAAACCACCACAAAGAGTCTCAAAACCACCACAAAGAGACAGCTACAAAGAGACACAAAACCACCACAAAGTGTAGTCAAGTGTAGTCATATTTCTTCGTGTGCTTCTGAGCCTTCAGATTTTCACAGTTGGGACAGTCTTTGATTTTCATGTTGATTTTGTAGTTTTGTGTATAACATCACGTGGTTTGAGTTTGATTCTTCATCCTGTTGACACGACGTTCTGTAAATCTCATCATCATCAACACTGATAAAACTAATACTGTTTCCCCCTCTACCTCCTCCTCTACCTCCTCTCACAGCTCCTCCACGAATGACATCATTCTCTTTGTAAACAAGGTGTGTGTGTGTGTGTGTGTGTGTGTGTGTGTGTGTGTGTTGGAATGTGTGTGAACCGTCCATTCAGAAGCTCCATTTGAATATGAATCAGCTGTCGCCGGGCGGAAAACACCCAACACAAAAGACATTCGCCTTGACATTCTGCTTCACCTCCTCCCGTCTCTCTCTCTCCCTGTCTCCCTCCTCTCTCTCTGTACCTCCCCCATCCTCGCAGCCTGGACTTCCTGAAACAAGGCGTCCTCCTTAATAAAGACAATCTGCTATTCTTTCCTCCTGAAAGAAGCTCTGAGGACTCGCTGAGGCTGCCAAGGACAGAGACAAAGACACCAGACGGTGGGAGAGGAGGTGGGAGGAGGGGGGATGAGGAGGAGGAGGAGGAGGGAGGGGTCAGACCTCTCCTTTCATACAACATGGAGGTCTGGACTCAACCCAAACATCCCACAGCAGATCCAGATCTCCTCAAAGACCGGAGGAGAAACTGTGGGAGAAAGTTTAAAAAAGAGGAGGAGAGGAGAGGAGGAAAGGAAAGGAGGAGAGGAGAGGAGAGAGGAAAGGAGGAGAGAGGAGGAGGGGGGATGAGGAGGAGGAGGAGGAGGAGGAGGAGGAGGAGGAGGGAGGGGTCAGACCTCTCCTTTCATACAACATGGAGGTCTGGACTCAACCCAAACATCCCACAGCAGATCCAGATCTCCTCAAAGACCGGAGGAGAAACTGTGGGAGAAAGTTTAAAAAAGAGGAGGAGAGGAGAGGAGGAAAGGAAAGGAGGAGAGGAGAGGAGAGAGGAAAGGAGGAGAGAGGAGGAGGGGGGATGAGGAGGAGGAGGAGGAGGAGGAGGAGGAGGAGGAGGGAGGGGTCAGACCTCTCCTTTCATACAACATGGAGGTCTGGACTCAACCCAAACATCCCACAGCAGATCCAGATCTCCTCAAAGACCGGAGGAGAAACTGTGGGAGAAAGTTTAAAAAAGAGGAGGAGAGGAGAGGAGGAAAGGAAAGGAGGAGAGGAGAGGAGACGAGAGAGGAAAGGAGGAGATGAAGAGGAGAGGAGGAGGTGAAGAGTTTGAAAAAAAATTGAAAATCAAAACGGTTGCTGTGAATCTTTCAGCCAAACTGATCTGAGAACAGTGTTTGAAACCGCAGTGAACAGGAGGTGCTGCTCCTCTTCACCTGACACCTACTACTCCTTTAATTAAACCTCCTCCAGAATAAAAGCCTCTTCTTCTGTTTGTGTCTCAGGTTGATTTGTGGAGTCTCTGCTGGTTCATTTGTCTGGCTCAGATCAGCTGGTCTCAGTCCAAAACCTGGACTGAGACCAGCCAGGACCTTTCCCAGGACCTCCTCCACCCATTACACACAGGAGGAGGAGGTACTCTGAGCCTGTACTGAAGAAAAAGTACAAATACTACAGTCTTAAAATACTCAAAGTCCTGCATTCATGTAGTTCAAGTATCAGCAGTAAAAGTACAATATTTCCCTGTGAAATATAGTGGAGTAGTAGTATGAAGTAACTTAATCTTGAAATACTCAAGTAAGTACTTTAGTATTTGTACTAAAGTAGAGTAGGTGAGTAAATGTACTTTGTAACTTTGGTGATGGATCTGAAGGTTTTCATGTTTCAGCTGAAGAGAGAGAGAGAGAAGGCTTTGCCCACCTGTGTTCGGTCTGCAGGTAGAAACAGGAAGTACGGATCAAGACTGATCCAGAGTTAGCAGACCGTTATCTCTCAGCCTGTCAGACAATCCTGAGGGCAGCAGAACACGTATTCAGTTCTTTATCATATTCATAACACACACACACACACACACACACACACACACACAGACCATGTCTACAACAATTAAAACAGATATTTGTAGTTTGTAAGTAAAACTAATTAAAGAGTTCAGTAGGTTTGGTCTGATGTCATCTACAGTTTACAGAACACCTGTACAGGTGTACACTTACCTGCTGTGCTGTTTTATTCTAAAGTTGCTCCATAATCAAGTTTGATTTGATTCTTTAACTCATCCTCCAGTAGAAAGCCCATGTGATGTCATCAACTTCTCTGTGACATCATTCAGGGTCATGACTTTATGTTAATGAGGACACACTAACGATGATGATTTCATGAACGTTAACACAAAATAAAGATGTGTCTTTGTTGTTCTGATGGTGTTACTGTGTTCTGATTGGTCCATCAGGGTGAAATGAGCTGTTGAGACTGGACACAGTTACAGGTGAACAGCTGTTTCTTTTTTATTTCAACTTTCATGCTGTTTTTTCTTCAGTTTCAACCCGCCACCTGACAGGAAATCAACCAATCAGCTCGCTCGACACTCAGGGTTGAGAGGCGGTTACCCATAACCCATAACATGATGTCACAGCGTGTCCAGGAAGTTCAAACTGTGACATCAGAACCTGCAGCCAATTAACAAGCAAGAGGCAGAGTGGATTCAGGAAGCAGAGAAGATAATACGACAAACTTGTATCTCCAGTGAGTGCAGGACTGACCTTTAAAACACACAAGACAACATCCAACTGTGACATGTTTATTATTACCCTGAATATATCAAATACATATCTGCCTGCCTGCCTGCCTGTCTGTCTGTCTACCTGCATGCCTTCCTGCCTGTCTGTCTTTTATAAAAACAACAGGAGGATTCATCACACTGAACTTTAGATCTCAGACAGACGGACGTTTGTTCTTTTGTCTGATGGAAAACAATGAAACAACACACAGTCAGCTGATGTGAACACACACACACACACACACACACACACCATTCATCCATCCATCAGCTGTTTGTCTTGTTGTTCTCTGACAGTTTAGATTTGAGAAGAAGCTTGGGGAGAGACGCTGAGACACTGCTTTATGTGATTCTTCTATAAGATGCAGATTAACAGTGAGTCACTCTGTTGTGTCTGACATATGTTTCAGCATCCACTAATATCTAATCAATACACTCAATAATAAGATCAATATTATTATAACTAAACTTTTTCCATGTTCAGACTCCAGTACCTGACAGTCCAATCATCATCCAACTCACATGTACACCTGACTGTACTGTGACATCATCCTCATCATCTCCACTCAAAGCTCCACCAACTGTTTCTGAAGACTGATGTAGCAGCAACAAAACACCAAACTTTATCTTCCAGAAGTTATTTTATCTTCTCTTTCAAACGCCTTGGTTATTTCACCCGTTTTGCAACAAGTCCCGCCCTACTGTGCTGTGATTGGCTAGTACTCGTTACCTCAACGTGTCCTTGGTTTCAGTTTGTCTGTCGATCTTTCGGCAGGTCTATCAGCACTGACGGTGACGATAATGTAATTAGAGAACTCTGAGTGATTTCAAATGAAAGCGTTTCAGTTAAAAGAACATTTGTTATTTTATGTTGGGAAAAAGCTTTGCTTATTATCTTAAAGTCTGGCCCTCAGCACTGTTAGTGTCAGTGTGGTTAATTAACCAATCAGATCTTATTTTGTAATAAAGACCAACTAGAACATTAATGAAATAAGTCACAGGTGAGGGAGCACCTGCAGCCACTCACAGCTAGCATCCAATCACAAGGACGCATCAAAGTAACGAGTACTAGCCAATCACAGCACAGTAGGGCAGGACTTGACACAAAAAAATAAGACATCAGAGCTGCTGACATCACACAGGATGATGACCATGGACTCCAAAAACATCAGAGTGAATTTATTTTAATTTAATAAACTGACCAAATATTTAAAAATTGAAACGGTAACTTTCTGAAAAATATCAAAATTGAATAACATCTGTCTGTCTGTCTGTCTGTCTGTCTAAATGTCTAAACAGTTTTGTTGGAGAGTGGAGGAGATCAGAGATCAGCAGCAGGGGGCGCTGTGACAAACAACAGCAGTCAGTCAGTTTCCAGCAGCCTTCAGAGAATATGTTCATCCTGTTAGATCCACCTGTAGGCCACCTGTAGTTTGCAGATCACGTTCAGATAGTTATGGCTAAAATAAACTTTATTATTATTCATATCAACCACACAAGATGTTTGTTAACAAATGAAACCTGCACAACATACAGCAACAATCCTGCATTAAATATTACAATTACACAGAAAATTAGGATTTTCTACAAAACGTGATGTTTGTGGTCAAAATAAAGAGCCAATCAGTTCTTTGATCAGGCGACAGCCAGGTGTTTCCCATCATGCCCTGGGTCTTGCAGTCGGTGGAGAGCACCTGCAGCGCCTGGCTCTAAAAACTGCAGCCGCCTCGATCTCGTGAGGTTATTGTTGCCCATGTGTGCATGACGTCAGAGCGAGTCGGGATCAAGCACAGAGTGGGCAGAGAGATCCAGAGATTCTTCTGTAAACTGACCCACAGAACTGCAGTACTCTGCAGTACTCCTCAGTACTCTGCTGTACTCCTCAGTACTCTACAGTACTCCTCAGTACTCTGCTGTACTCCTCAGTACTCTACAGTACTCCTCAGTACTCTGAAGTACTCCTCAATACTCCTCAGTACTCTGCAGTACTCCTCAGTACACTACAGTACTCTGCTGTACTCCTCAGTACTCTACAGTACTCCACAGTACTCCCCAGTACTCTGCAGTACTCCTCAGTACTCCTCTGTACTCTCCAGTACTCCTCAGTACTCTGCAGTACTCCTCAGTACTCTGCTGTACTCCTCAGTACTCTACAATACTCCTCAGTACTCTCCAGTACTCCTCAGTAATCTGCAGTACTCCTCAGTACTCCGCAGTACTCCTCAGTACTCCTCAGTACTCCGCAGTACTCCTCAGTACTCAGTGGTATGTCTGTCTGTGGGTGTACTGCTGAGGACTTGGGTATCGAGTGTGAAGTCGATGAGCAGTTCTCGAGAACGCTGCAAGTGGCACTTCTGAGGACCCCGAACTGCCCTGCACTAGTACTAATAAAATATACATATTACAAGAAGGCAACTTTTAGTTTTACTTTTATACAAGTATATTTTTTTGATAATACGTCCGTAGTTTTACTTCAGTAAAATGTGTTACTGTTACTTGTAACTGAGTGTTTCTACTACTTTTACTTCAGTAAAGAATGTGAGTACTTCTGTGACTACAACCTGCAGGAGCTAATGTGACTAATGTGGCTAATGCAGCTAATGTGGCTAATGCGGCTAATGTGGCTAATGCAGCTAATGAGGCTAATGTGGCTAATGCAGCTAATGTGGCTAATGTTAGCATTCCAGGATGAAACATGTTTATCAAACACTTCTCTGTCTCTTCATTTCTCCGACAAGGATCTGAACTTTGTTCAGAGGAGAAAAATGTTTTCAATCAGCAGAACAACACAATAAAGCCTCCTACAGCACACACACTGATCCCTGTGTGTGTGTGTGTTGAACAGCAGACATTTTGTTCTGTTGTTTGTCAGAAAGAACAGCTTCATTGTTTCTGAACGCTGTTTAAAACCTCTGTTATAACATGTCTTCAGCCTTCAGTTGTGATTCATCATCAGCCTGGTCACATAATGCTGTCAGGTGACTGCAGGTGTGCTGACTTGTCACCATCAGTAAGGTGACTGTGATTCACCATGGCAACAGGTAAATAACAGGCAGAGTCTCCAGTTTAATCCAGAAATATAATGTGTTTGTATGCAGATGATACAAAACTATCTTTAAAGGAGGATTCAGAATGAAGTCAGCTGTTCAGGTTCAGGTTCAGGTGAAATCTGATCCAGTTTGTCCACTTTGAGTAATAGATGAAGGAGTTTAAAGGTTTATCACAGAGGGTTATAACCCTCTCGGGATTCTACAACTCTGGAAACTTATCACACGGAATGAGTATCTGTTGTCATGATGATGGCGAAACAGCGTTCATATTACAGAGTCATCTAGCAGGAGTGTGTGTTTGCATGTGTGTGATTGGCCAATGAGGCTCATGGCTGGATAACGTCACGTTTTTGTCAGAGCCCTGAGGTGGGTCTGAACATGGCCTTACTGTTGGAAACAAGGGCGGAATCGCCATCAGGAGTCCGGTGCTGTGTCTCAAATTGCGTACTTCCATTAGTACACTTACATGCAGTATACTGTGTACACTATGTACTGACTTGTGTATTGTGTTAATTTTGACAGGGTAGTGTTGTCTCATATCGAATACTGCTGTTGTGCGCTTACTGGAAATGACGATCGCAACCTTTGACCGCATCTTCTTCTTCTTTTTAATGGCAGATTGCAGCCAGGCGGGGCATTATCGCCAACATTTACTGCGATTGCTGCACGCCGAAATATCTGCCAGCACGTTTGCTAACTTGACTTCAACTCAATTATATTAAAAATGAATGTAAAATGAACGTGCTTTTACTTTTAGCCGTAACAATCGCTGCCATTTTCATATGTTTGTGGTCCTCCCCTTCTGCTACATAGCCAAGATGGCGACCGTTGAGGGTGAGAAGTGTGCAACGTTCCACACTCAACTTTCTGACCATTTTGTGTACACCATCCGGGTACTTATAATACACTGCATTTTGCCATACTTGTCAGTGTGAACGCACTTATGCACTCAAAATATTAAGTGTAAGTACGGAAGTAAGTGATTTGAGACACAGCTCTGGTCTTATGTCAAAGTGTCCCACCGTCCAGACTGATTTTAGAAAGTCTGGACGGCAAAAAAAAACATCAAATGTAATTTTTGCAAATCGGATCCAAACCACATTTGGAGGTTTGAAATGCGATCCCAGTCGGGTTTCTACGGATGCATCTGCAGGTATATCCTCCACCAATCAGAGGTCGGGCAGTGGCCTGACAGATGTGTTTCTGCTCAGAGAGACGAGTCTGCAGCCAAACTGACATCACAAACACAAGAAGAAGAAGTGTTGTTGTTTTCTTTTTCCTCTCTTCCCCCTCCTCGCCCTCCTCACCCCTCTCTCTTTCCTTTCCTTTCCTTTTATGCCTTTTCTTCTCCTCTGTGGCTCCCAGGAGGGGGGGGGGGTCATCTCCATATGAAAAAGAAGCAAAACCATTAAGCCAATTAAAGTATTTAAGGCGACAGATTCAAAGTAAGAAGCTTTATTCACAGTGATGCCTGGAGAGAGAGACAGACACCGGCTGTCTGTCTGTCTGTCTCTCTCTCTCTGTCTGTCTCTCTCTGTCTGTCTTTCTGTCTCTGCCTCTCTCTCTGTCTCTGTCTGTCTCTCTCTCTCTCTGTCTGTCTCTCTCTCTGTCTCATGGCAGTGTATGTGAGCAGGAGGAGGAAGGTGGAACAATCTATCCTCGTTGATGTAAAACTTCTTTTTGTGAACATGTTGAAGTCTAGACTGTTGCTGGAGTTCAGTTTCTACAGAGCTGCTCAGGACCTGGATGGTTTCCAGTTAATCTGGGGTTATGGGGGGGTTCTGTGCTCAGTAGCAGAGGGACAATTTACTTTAGGACGTGTGTTGATGTGAATCTGATCTTGGTGTAAAAAGATTTAACATGTTTTTTGTAAAGTAAACATAGCTGTAAATAAAAGTATTTTTAAAATCAAAATCTCTCTCTCTCTCTCTGTCTCTGTCTGTCTCTCTCTCTCTCTGTCTCTCTGTCTGTCTGTCTCTCTCTCTGTCTGTCTCTGTCTCTCTCTCTCTCTGTCTTTCTGTCTGTCTGTCTACCTGTCTGTCTCTCTGTCTGTCTCTCTGTCTCAGATCAGGTGTTTATTGATCAGAATGGATCAGCTTACTGCAGAACTTAATCATTGATCATCAACATGAGGCGTCAAACAACTGGATGCTCTGCTGTGACCTCTGACTTCTGACCTGCCAATCATAAACTGCTCTCTGATTGGACGGTCAGTGAATTCATGTGATTGACAGGTGAGGTGTGTGTCATGACGTTTAGCCAGTCAGAGAGCAGCGAGGGAGAGTGACAGGTGCAGGTAGAGCTGAGTGTGTGTGTGTGTGTGTGTGTGTGTGAGAGAGAGAGAGAGAGGTTTGTCAAGTCAGATAAAGCAGGACAGGAAGTTAGGTGATGTTTACTTCAAAATAAAATCGTCATAAAACACTAAGAAGTTGTGTTCATGTGATTTTATTAATAATCTCTTCACTACTCTGTGCCGTAAATCACGTGCTGTGTGTAAACTGCTTTTTAAAATAAAGTTAAAATCTAAAATAAACCGATCATAAATCGATGTATAGATCGCCTCCTTAACAGTGATGATTTTATGACTTTTAGTTATTTTTATTCATTTATCTGTAAAAAAGCTTCATGTTTATGTGAAAAGTTTTATTTCTCTGGTGATCTGTCTGTGATGTATATATATGTAATTTATAATATGTAATGTTTTGTGTATTCAAATATTGTTTCTATCAATATTTCATTTAGTGTGCAGAGGAGGGTTGAAATGATCGATATATTTCTGTCAGATTTATTGAACAATGACGCTCATTCTTACATTATGCTTTTATTCTGAAGCCTCGCGTTTTTACTCTGAAGGCCGGGACCGGAAGCTGAGTGCTTCCTGTTGTTAAACTTGACCCCCCCCCCCCCTCTCGGTCTCGGTGTGTGTGTGTGTGTGTGTGTGTGTGTGTGTGTGTGTGTGTGTGTGTGAGAGAGTGTGTGGGGAGGACCGGACGGAGCGGAGGAACGGAGCCGCTGCCCGCCGACAGACAGCCGCTGAGCGCCGGGGAGCTCCGGAGGAGAGAGCCGGGGGCAGAGCCGGAGCTGCTGCAGGGATAAAACCCGGAGTCACACCGGATTCACACCACATTCTCCTCTGATCCGGATCTTTTTATTTGGGTGTTTTATTCTCCTTAACTTGTGGGATTAAAAGCAGAACAAGAGGATACAGAAAGCAGCTCCGGGACCGGGTCTGGGTCCGGTTCTGGATTTATCTTCATGCTCTGCACACACACAGGTGGTCCGCTGTGATCCGGATCCACCGTGTTCCTTTCTCTCTGTTTGTCTTCTGTTGCCGGACCATGGTGGGGGAGATGGAGGGGAAGGAGAAACCGAGACCCAGTCCGGATTATCTGATGCAGCTCATGAACGACAAGAAGCTGATGAGCACTCTGCCGAACTTCTGCGGGATCTTCCAGCACCTTGAGAGACTGCTGGACGAGGGTGAGACACCCACCAGTCTGTCGCTCTGTCTGTCTGTCTCTATATCTGTCTGTCTCTGTAACTGTTTGTCTGTCTCTGTAACTGTCTGCCTCTATAACTGTATGTCTCTATATCTGTCTGTCTGCCTCTATAACTGTCTGTCTCTATATCTGTCTGTCTGCCTCTATAACTGTATGTCTCTATATCTGTCTGTCTGCCTCTATAACTGTCTGTCGCTGTAACTGTCTGTCTGTCTGTATAACTGTCTGTCTGTCTCTATAACTGTCTGTCTCTGTAACTGTCTGTCTGTCTCTATAACTGTCTGTATAACTGTCTGTCTGTCGCTGTAACTGTCTGTCTGTCACTGTCTGTCTGTATAACTGTCTGTCTGTCTCTAACTATCTGTCTGTCTCTGTAACTGTCTGTCTCTATAACTATCTGTCTGTCTCTGTAACTGTCTGTCTGTCGCTGTAACTGTCTGTCTGTCTGTATAACTGTCTGTCTGTCTCTAACTATCTGTCTGTCTCTGTAACTGTCTGTCTGTCTCTATAACTGTCTGTCTGTCTGTCTGTCTCTATAACTGTCTGACTGTCTCTGTAACTATGTCTGTTTCTGTAACTGTCTGTCTCTAAATATCTGACTGTCTCTGTAACTATCTGTCTGTTTCTGTGTCTGTCTCTCTAACTATCTGTCTGTCTGTATAACTGTCTGTCTGTCTCTAACATATCTGACTGTCTCTGTAACTATCTGTCTGTCTCTGTAACTGTCTGTCTGTCTCTATAACTGTCTGTCTCTATAACTGTCTGTCTGTAACAATAACAACAATAGAAACAGGAAGTCAAACCAAATGAAAACTGCGAAGAAGAACACGTTTAAATATTACGCCACCATCAGACAGGAAGCTTTTTTTCAAGAGAAAAGGTTTGAATCTTTTTCAGGTTTTTTTTTGCGCTACACAAGTACAGTAAAGTACTCTCAGAAGTATTATCAGCAACATGGACTTTAGAGCTGATCGATTAGTTGATCAATCAATTAGTCGATTGACAAAAGGTTCGTCAGTAGCTTCGTTTTATTCATCTTCAGTTTTCTGATATAAAACAGAGAAAAACAACAAGCTCTTTTATTTGAAAAGAACCAAAAAAATTTAAAACGATTGATTGATGATGAAAACAGATGCTGCTTATTGTTCTGTCAATCGATTGTTGCATTAACGTGTGAGCAGCTGATTTAAATAACTTCAATAAATGGAAATAAATAAATGTCTGATAAACAAACACATGAGCTCAAAACTTGAAATATTTCAGAACAGAATCTGTTGTGAAAAATCTCCTGAAACAGGTCAAAGTGAACTGAAGTGAACTGATTCTGAAATGACATGAAAAGAGAAAATTGATTAGTCGGATAATTTCTTTATATTTAATGATGTTTGTTTTAAAGGACTCGTCCATCTCATCATGGACCAAAACATCAACACAAATAAAATGTTCCCAAAGATGGTTTCTGTCATTTTAGGTAGTTCTAATCACGCTGATGTTTGTTCAAGTGTTAGGGTTAGGTTAGGTTTCTGATCAGTTTGGTTTTAATTAGTTATTTGATGCTATAAAAAGGGGGTGTGACATCATGATTGATAGCTGTGAGTGTGCTGTGATTGGCTCAGGCGGCTGTATGGGCGGGGCCTCGACACCCCTGCTCCACTGCAGATCACTACTGAGCAGACTCCATCTTTATTTAGAGTCTGTGGTTTAAACATGTTTCTGTGATGGTCCAGTGTGCCCTCTGCTAAAGGAGCTAAGACAGGATGCTTTGAAGCGCCTTCCCTCAGCATGTAGAGAGCTCAGCTCTTATCATGGCTGCCACTCAGATCCTGCTGGATCTCCTTCTTCTTCTTCTCCTTCTTCTCCTCCTCTTTCTTCTTCTTCTTCTTCTCTTCCTCCTTCTTCTTCTCATCCTCTTTCTTCTTCTTCTTCTTCTTCTTCTTCTCCTCCTCCTCCTCCTCCTCCTCCTTCTTCCTCTCCTCCTCCTTATTCTTCTGCCTCTTCTTCTTCTTCTGTAGTTTGACCTGAGGCCTGTTGCTGCATGCTGGCTGTGAGAGCGCCCTCTGCTGGAGCTGGACTTAACATTTTATTTGATTCATTCATCAAACCAAACTACATCCAAAATGACCTGCACAGTATATTTACCAGTTAGTGGTCAAAATGATTCTTTTGTAGATTTCACACACTTTACACTGTGTGTGTGTGTGTGTGTGTGTGTTACAGTGTGTGTGTTGCAGTGTGTGTGTGTGTGTGTGCGTGTGTTACAGTGTGTGTGTTGCAGTGTGTGTGTGTGTGTGTGTGTGTGTGTGTGACCTGAGGGTCAGAGCAGGAAGCTGATTGGACCTTTTGAAAGCTGACAAAATAAATCACTAAAAACAGAAACGCTTTAATAACAGACATAAATCATCCTGACAGGTTATCATCACACACACACACACACACACACCTCCTCTCACTCAGGAGTATTATTATTGACTCCGTCCACAGATAATCTTGGGCTCTGATTGGGTGGAGGGTGGTCATTATGTACACTGTCCAGAATATATGAAAATATGTGTTTTCTATTTATTCTGTTCATAACATCACGTTCTTTTTGAGAGAGTCAGCCAACAGCTGTAACAGACAGCGATGCATTATGGGTTGTTTGTAGCCATAATGTTGCTAGGCTAGTCACTTTCTTCATATCAGTGGTTCTCTACCTGGGGGCCTGGACCCTCACAAGGAGGAACAAGACAAATCAGAGGGGTCGCAAAATGATTATAAGATAGCGAAGCAGAAAAAAACACATTTCTGTTTCATTTTGATCACAGTTGTTTTAACCTTTGCTTAGTTTTCTTGTGTTACTGGATCATTTCAACTCAGAATGATTCACTGTACACAAGGAAAACAAACGCTCTTTGGTTGAAGAGGTCAAAGGTGGTAGATATTTGCAACTAGTGGCAGCAAGTAGACTCCGGTTTCAGGGCTCACAAACCTAAAAGGTTTATAGTGAGTCTGTTCGAGTCAGTCAGCAGTTAAAGATCCCTGCTGTCACTCAATGTGTCAGGAAGAAAAACTCCAGAGCTGTCCGGGCTCCTGATTGGCTCAGACGGAGTTGACCTCACGCCTGATTGGCTCAGACGGAGCTGTCCTGGTTCCTGATTGGCTTAGATTATTCTCACTATGATTTAAAGGTGCTTTCTCTTATCTCTTTTGCTGTGTTTCAATTTGGATACTTCCGTTAGTACACTTACATGCAGTACACTGTGTACATTATGTATTTACTTGTGTAGTGCGTTAATTTTTAAAGGGTAGTGTTGTCTTAAATGTGTCATACATGAAAACTCCATCCTCCATTTTGTAGTCCAAAAGGTTTTCCATCAGATAATAAGTTCATCTTTGATGATGAAATTACATTTCCATGTTGTTCTCAGGTTAATGATCCTGAACAGTTTCAATATGAGCTCTATGAATAAATAATTGATCGTCTTCCTGATGTTTAATGATGATGGTGGTTTACATGTGATGAGTCTTGTGTAACGACAGCTGCTGCTGATCAGTTCCAGGGTCAGTGCAGAAGTCTGGGGTCATGGATTGATCAATAAATATTGAAATATAGATATATTATTATTATTATTACTTCAGAGTTAACTGTCAAAAAGCTTTTGCCTCCTTCAACATATGAAACGAATTCAAACAGATCAATAAACAACATGTAGGAACAGACTGATGCGTTTAGAATATAACGGGAAGTTTACTCTGCAGTTGGTCTCTGATATCAGTAACTCATCTGTGACTGATCATACATGCTGATGTTATCAATATAATACCCAGAGTTATGGAGGTTCTGTACTCTTCACGTGTGCAGCAGGAGAACAGTTAACCTTATTTTCTTATTAGTTATAATTATTAGTTTTGCACCACTGGCCGTTGCTCTTTCAAAATGTACTATGTTGGCCCCACCTCGGTCTCACCTGGTGTATAAGTTGAGCTCAGACTGGACAATTGGCTACCAAAAACAGCTTTTTCTTCAGCTAGTTAACGGAACCAGAGGAGCCCCCTTAGAGGGCTGCGCCTAAACTCAGAATCTGGAGTTACGGTAACTAATGTTCTGTTTTGTTTCGTTTGAAACTGGAAATAGCATAAAACCTGCTGCTGTGAGAAGCAGAGACGATGGTTACGCAGCGTGACAGTCCAGCAGAGAGCAGGGTAGCAGAGAAAACAGCTCTCCATGTTAGCTGAAAGCTGTGTGTGGCCTGTGTTAGCGTTAGCACTGCTGCTAGCTGCTGTTTCTCCCTGGAACATGAGTCATGTTAGCTGAGAGCTAAAGGTGAAAAGAAATGTTTTGGAGATGTGAGGATGAGGACAATCATATTCACCTCTAAACAGTCCTTTCATGTGTTTTCACTAAGTTTCTTTATTTCTATATAGTCAAGAAATCCATTTATAATCTATCAGGACATCGTGGTGATGAGCTTTCTATCAACCTGCTGCATGTGCTTCCTCCAGTTTATAAACAGGAAACTCGTCTATAAGATGATGGAATGTCACATGCTGTGTGTGTGTTTCAGAGATCAGCCGTGTGAGGAAGGACATGTACATGGACACTCTGAACGGTTCAGAGAGGATCAGCGAGCTGCCGGACGCCGTCGGTCCAAACGTCCAACTGCAAGAGAAACTCTACGTCCCCACAAAGGAGCACCCTGAGGTGAGTGTGTTACTGTGTGAAATAAAGGATTTATATTGATTGGTTTATTGATTATTATTATTGATTAATATTGTGTGTTAGTGACATTGAAGCTAACACTCCAAAGTGTAACTAGACATGAACATGGACATGGACAGATGTTGAAACATCTACCTCCTGTATGAGACATGAAACAACTACAAACGATGCAGTTGTTTCACCGGTAAGTGGTGGGGGGGTGTTGGCTGATCGATCGGCTGGTCGTCATGGTAACCATGGTGATTTCTCCCTTTCTCAGTTTAACTTTGTTGGGAGGATTCTGGGTCCTCGCGGTTTGACGGCAAAGCAGCTGGAGGCGGAGACAGGATGTAAGATCATGGTGAGAGGGAGGGGCTCCATGAGAGACAGGAAGAAGGTAACACACACACACACGCTGTGTACTTGTATACCTGTGAGGACCCTCATTAACACTAACCCTTCCCTGGCCTCTAACCCTGAACTGAACCTAAACCTGATTCTAATGTAAAAGTCGGTTCTTCAGCCATCTGATGAAGATTTAAAGATCATATTCTTTGTTTTATAGATTTTGATATTGATGAAGTGTTATAGTGTTTGATCATCTGTTCCCCTTATTTTCATGTATGAAGCAGCTGCTGTTGTTTTCTCATTTGTTCCTGTAACTAAAGTGCACAAGTTCTTCTTCTGGTGTTTCTGTCAGTTAGCAAACAGCTTCAGGTGTATCAGCACCTCCTTCTGGACTGGAGGAGGACTGACCCTGGTTTACATGCAGCCCAGAACACAAAGACTGGTTGTGATTTATTGTAAAATATGTGACAGAATGTCAGTGAAGGATTTGATCTCATACGAGACTGTTGGACTGTGCAGACGGGGTTTTGGTTCAGAGCAACTATCACAAGTAAGAACATGGGGGCACGGACTCAAATGCAGGCCACAGACTCAGGAGATTCAAAAAACAAGAATTTATTGCCAAACAAGGCGAATAGGCAAAAATACACGCTGAAGACACAGCACAGTCTTTAGGAACACAGAAAAGGCTTAGGAAAAAAAGCTAGAAAAAGTTACAAAATATAAACTCTGGAGACTATCTTTAGAAAAACACTACGGGGGTGGGGGGGGGTTAGGGAGTGTAAGCCTTACTGCTGCTGCTGGGTTGATCACTCTGGAGACTGGGAAGGGACTGACGAAGCGGGGCGCCAGCTTGCAGGAGTCTCCCCGGAGGGAGAGGTCCTGGGTGGATAGCCAGACCCTTTGTCCTGCCCGATAGGACGGAGCTGGGGTGCGCTGTTGGTCAGAAGTCATCTTGTAATGGGCAGAGCTGGAGAGGAGGGCTTGCCGGGCCCGTATCCAGGACCGGCGGCAGCGGTGTACCAGGGCCAGAGCGGAGGGCACGCTAACCTCCTCCTCCAGGGCTGGGAACAGGGGGGGCTGGTAGCCGTACACACACTGGAAGGGAGAGAGACCAGTGGAAGAGCAAGGCAGTGAATTGTGTGTGTACTCTACCCAAATGAGCTGCTTGCTCCAGGAGGAGGGGTTGCGGGAGGAGAGACAGCGAAGCCCCGTCTCCAGCTCTTGGTTCAGCCGCTCTGTCTGGCCATTGGACTGAGGGTGGTAGCCTGATGAGAGGCTGGCTGAAGCACCCAGGAGGGAGAAGAAGGCTTTCCAGAAGTGTGAGACGAACTGGGGCCCCCGATCTGAAACAATATCTTTAGGGAGACCATGGAGACGGAACACTTGAGACAGGACTACCTCCGCTGTTTCCTTGGCAGAGGGGAGCTTGGGAAGGGGAATGAAGTGAACCATCTTAGAAAATCTGTCTACAACTGTGAGAATGGTGGCATTACCTTCAGATGGAGGTAGTCCTGTAACAAAGTCCAGGGATATATCGGACCAGGGGCGATGGGGAACCAGGAGGGTATGTAGAAGACCAGAAGGGGGACGTTGGGAGGTCTTGTGCTGGGCACAAGTGTGACAGGCGGCCACATACTCCCCCACCTCCTTGATCATCCCAGGCCACCAGAAGTGCTGCTGGATGACAAACAGGGTCCTCTTAACCCCAGGGTGTCAGAAGAGGGAGGAGGCGTGGGACCTATCGATGACCTGGGAGCGGAGAGAGGGGGTACAAACAGACGGTTCAGCAGGCAGCCGGCCGGAGGGACAATAGATTCACACGCCCATTTGACTCTCTCCTCAACCTCCCAGGTCACCGCCCCCGCCAGGCAGGAGGGGGGCAGGATGAGGGATGGTGCTTCCGGGGCCGAGGAGGAGTCAAACTGGTGAGACAGGGCATCAGGTTTCAGGTTCTTGTTGCCCGGACGATAGGACAGTACAAAATCAAAACAATTAAAGAAAAGAGCCCACCTGCCTTGTCGAGGGTTCAGTCTCCTAGCCGCCCTCAGGTACTCGAGATTCTTATGGTCAGTCCAGACCAAGAATGGATGCTCTGCCCCCTCCAGCCAGTGACGCCACTCTTCCAACGCCACTTTGACAGCCAGCAACTCCCGGTTTCCCACGTCGTAATTCCGCTCTGCGGGAGAAAGCTTGCGGGAGAGGAAAGCAGAATTGTGAAGCTTGTTGTCAAGGGGGGAGCGCTGGGAGAGAACAGCCCCCACTCCTACCTCCGAGGCATCCACCTCCACAACAAATTGGAGGTGGGGGTCTGGGAGAGAGAGGACTGGGGCAGTCACAAAGCACTTCTTGAGCTCTGTGAACGTGGCCTTGGCCTGGGGGGACCACTGGAACCTGACTTTTACAGAGGTGAGAGAGTAGAGAGGGGCAGCAATAGTGCTAAAGTTCTTAATAAAGCATCTATAAAAGTTGGCAAATCCTAAAAAGTGTTGTAGTTGCTTCCGTGAGGATGGTGTGGGCCAATCAGCCACTGCGCTAACCTTAGCTGGGTCCATTTGGATCCTCCCTCTGAGACGATGAAGCCTAGGAAGGCCACAGTCTTGACGTGGAACTCGCATTTCTCCGCCTTGACGTAAAGTTGATTTTCCAGGAGACGCTGGAGGACCTGGCGGACATGCTGGATGTGGGATTCTTCATTCGGGGAGAAGATGAGTATATCGTCAAAATATACAAAGATGAACCGGTCCAGCATCTCCTGAAGAATATCGTTTACCAAGGCCTGAAACACAGCTGGAGCATTAGTGAGCCCAAAGGGCATTACGAGGTATGAGGCGGAGGGTCTTATCTTTCTTCTCCACGAAGAAGAAGCCCGCTCCCGCAGGTGATGAGGAGGGACGGATGATACCAGCTGCCAGGGAGGAGTCCATGTACTCTTTCAAGGCTCGTAGTTCAGGAGCTGAGAGGGAGTAGAGCCGGCCTCTTGGAGGGGAGGAACCAGGAAGCAGGTTAATGGCGCAATCGTATTCCCGATGGGGGGGCAGGGAGGTTGTTGAAGACCTCCTTGAGGTCTAGGTAGCAGCTGGGAACCTTGGAGAGGTCGGGGTAGTTGGGATCAGCTGCAGTGGATGCGGAGAGGGAGAGAAGAGGCCTGGAGGGAGATGAGGGAGAGAGCGAGGTAGCTGGGGGAGAGGGCTGCTGGGACTTGATAAGGAAACATGTCTTCTTACACTCGCTATGCCAGGCCGTCACCCTCCCTGCACCCCAATCGATGTGGGGGTTGTGCAACTTTAACCAGGGGAACCCTAAGATGAAGGGGTGCTGGGAAGAGCGAAAAATATGAAAAAACAAAGAGACTTGGTGTGATGCCGAGTGATGCGAACGTGATGCGGATGGGGGAGGTCAGGTGCGTTACTGTGCACAGGGGACAGCTGTCTAAGGCAGTGGCTTGCATGGAACAGGGCAGCAGAACAGAGGTCAAGCCCAACCTCCTGGCGAGGCCCAGGTCCATGAAGTTAGCGTCCGACCACGAGTCCACGAGCACAACAACTACAGCAACAACAGCAACAACAGCAATAACAACAACTACAGCAGCAACAACAACAACTACAGCAACAACAGCAACAACAACTACAGCAACAGGAACAACATCAGCAACAACAACTACAGCAACAACAACAGCAACAATAACAGCAACAACAATAACTACAGCAACAACTGCAGCAACAATAACAGCAACAACAACTACAACAACAACAACAACAGCAACAATAGCAACAACAACAGCAACAACAACAACTACAGCAGCAACAACAACAATAACAACAACTACAGCAGCAACAACAACAACTACAGCAACAATAGAAACAACAACAGCAACAACTACAGCAACAACAACAACTACAGCAACAACAGCAACAACAACAACTACAGCAACAATAGAAACAACAGCAACAACTACAGCAACAACAACTATAGCAACTACAGCAACAACAACAATAACAACAGCAACAACAACACCAACAACAACTACAGCAACTACAGCAACAACAACAGCAACGACAACAACAGCAACAACAATAACAACAGCAACACCTACAGCAACAACAACTACAGCAACTACAGCAACAAGTACAGCAACAACAACAACAACAACAACAGGAACAACAACTACAGCAACAACAGAAACAACAGGAACAACAACTACAGCAACAACAGAAACAACAACAGCAACAACAACAACAACAGCAACAACAACAGCTGTCTTCTCCTGAGAGAAGAGGGGAAGAGAGGAGGGGAGGAGGAGAACTCTTACAGAAATGTGAGAGTTGGTTTGATTTGTTGTTTCTGGACTGACGTCCTGCTGAAACACACAGATGTTTTATTTATTATCATAAATCATCTGCACTTGTGTGTGTGTGTGTGTGTGTGTCCAGGTAGATTAGACCTCAGTGTGTCAGTACACAGGCATATTGTTTGAATTAATTTTCCCCTCAACAATATGCACTCAACATCCCATAATAACACAGCAAAGACAGGATTTTAGACATGTTTGCAAATTAGAAAGAAAGAAGGAAGGATCAGATGGACAGAAGTATTCAGACCTTAACTCTGTACTTATTGAAGCACCTTCAGCAACAATCGCAGCCTCCAGTCTTCTTCAGTTTGACCCGACCAGCTTTGAAGCTGGATTTGGGGATTTTCTGCCGTTCTGGTCTGCAGATCCTCTCAGTCTGTCAGGCTGGATGGGAGCCATCAGTGGGCAGAGAGGCTTCCATCTGGACTCTCTGCCATAAAGCCCGGGTCAGTGCACTGTTGCAGTGATAGTTAGCTCTGATATGCATCGTCAGCTGTGAGACCTGTGGTACATTTGCAAACATGTCTAAAATTCTGTCTTTACTGTGTTATTATGGGGTGTTGAGTGTAAACTGATGAGGGGGAAATTAATTTAAACAATATGAGCATCAAGCTGCAACATAACAAAATGTGAAAAAAGTTAACGGGTCTGAATACTGTCTGAACGCACTGTATGTTAGCTAACAAGCTAACTGCTAACACACTAGCCAGCTGGGCTAATGCTAGTCACGAAACAAAACAAATTTCTTCTGTTCTGTTTACTCCCTTTGACATTTTGTTCATCATTTCATTCAACAAAGACTTATTGAAGAGGGAAAATACAGCTATCTGAGCTAATGAGTTTGCTAACGGTCAATTGGCAAGAGTCCTGTTAGCTTGTTGCTAACGGGGCAATGAGTTTTATGAGTATGATTAGTCAGTGTGGTTAGTCACAGGAGGTCCTGTTGGTGTTGTTGATGTATAACCACTGTTATGCTGTATGAGGATGGACTGTGAGGTCATACAGAGGCCTGTACTACGAAGCAAGTTCAACATCCCAGGATATCTGTTTGTTATCTGGCTTCACTAAGCCGAACAACCGCGATCACGCTAAGCGGTCAGACGACAGTGGTTATCAAATCTAGCCATGAGCGTATTCACATAAAAGGGACTGGGTTTGCAGCATATGACCAATCACAAACATGACAGGTGTGCTGGCAGCAGAGCGGCATACTTTACCAACGAAGAGCAAACTATAATATTAGAGAAATACGAAGAAGTTAAACAGCTGCAGCTGTTGAATGTGTGACTGTTAACAGGCTCATAATATCACTGCTCCGTCATTAGGACATGAGTAGATCTGACTGTCATTACATTTGTGTATTCCATTAAATTCATGTGTTGCTAAGATGTATTCTCATGGAGTGTGTGACAGTTTTAACTTTATTCTTTCAGCTGCAACCCCGGTGTCAAATAGACTTAGAGCAAATAAAAATAAATCTAAAATCATAATTCAAAGTGGTCAATAGGCTTATATTTATATCTTATAAGTACAACAACTACAAGGCTTTAGTGCTTAAGTCTTTGTTGTAGGATGATGTCGGGATACAAAAGCACAATGAAATGGTTTTGACATTTGACAGTCTTGCGAGAAGCTGACACAGATAAGTCAGTCCCTCCGACGAGAATCTATATCTCATATAAATAAATAAATTCCTCTCATGATCTGCACACCGAGCTCCATGGGATCTTCTATTGGTGATGCCATTTTCCAAGAGAATTGATTGGTCAGTAGGCGGTGCTTTTGTACGAGTTGATCTGCTATCTCCAACATAACCTGCTCCGGAGCAGGTTAGGCGTGCAGCATCAGTTACCATGGCAATGTACCCCGGGAAGAAGTGAACCACCGTCGTAACCCTGAAAACCCAGAGTTAAACCTGAAGTTACCTCGCTAACCCCAAATCCTGCTTCGTAGTCCAGGCCTCAGGTGTAGTTGTTTACTCCATGGCTGATGTTATAATAAAGAAAGGGGTGAATGTGACAGGAAGTCTTACTTCTGTCTTTATCTGTGTGACGTTCTTCTTCTTCTCTAACCTTCAGACTCTCGTCTTAATAAACCTCAGACTGAGGTTTGACTATAATATCACACTAATTCTTCATCAGTGTCTGATGAGTGTGAACATTTTCTCTATAAGGAGCCCTCAAACATTCACACTATATATTCTCCATGACATGTACAACATCAACTCCCAGGATGCATTTCACTAACAAACAGCCAATCAATATCACTGAGATGACACATTAAACAAATACCCTTTTCTCTCTCTCTGTTTCTGTCTGTCTCTACCTGTCTCTCTCTCTACCTGTCTGTCTCTGTTTCTGTCTGTCTCTCTACCTGTCTGTGTGCAGGAGGAGCAGAATCGAGGGAAGCCTAACTGGGAGCACCTGAACGAGGATCTTCATGTCCTCATAACGGTGGAAGAAGCTCAGAATCGAGCCGAGATCAAACTCAAACGAGCCGTGGAGGAAGTCAACAAGCTGCTGGTGCCCGCTGTGAGTCACCTGACCTCTGACCTCTATAATACGCTATAGGTGTGTTATCAATTATGTTATTGATGAAGCCTCATGAACAGGTTCATCAGGCTGAAAGGAGAGATTTACAGCACGTTGGTTCAGTTTAGAGACTTTGATGAATCTGACTTTAGAGACTTAGAGAAAAAAGTCAGATTCAGGATAAAAATCTGAAAATGTTCCTGTGTGAGGCTCGTTCTCTATTTATCAGCGGCTATAAGGCGTCCAGAATGAGGACTTTTATTATGAAGGAGGAGAGGAAATATTTAATTACCCACTTCCTCCTTTGATATGAATCCTGTCAGAATGAGGCTTTACTTCATGGGGAGCTGTGTGTGTGTGTGTTTGTGTGTGTGTGTGTGTGTGTGTGTGTGTGTGTCAGACAGTGAGACACGAAGTGCAGTGATTCTGCTGATCCTCACTTCCTCCACTCTCACTTCCTCTATTTCATCCCACCAATAAGGAGCCTGGAAAACTCAGTTGCCGGGCAAGAAAAGGGGAAGAGAACCTGATCACCTGCTCTGTGTGTGTGTGTGTGTGTGTGTGTGTGTGTGTGTGTGTGTGTGTGTGTGTGAGAGAGAGAGAGAGAGAGAGAGAGAGAGAGAGAGAGAGTGTGTGTGTGTGTGTGTCATGTATTCGGATCTGACAGGAAGCAGGTTTCATGTTGGAGTGACATTAAAGGTTATATTTGTTCAGAAGTTAGATTGTAGTTGAACTGGAGGAAAACAAGGACAAAATTAATAGACTCAACTAAACTCACTAAACCTGAGACTAAACCTGAAACTGAACCTGAGACTAAACCTGAGACAAACCTGAGACTGAACCTGAGACTAAACCTGAGACTAAACCTGAGACTAAACCTGAGACTGAACCTGAGACTAAACCTGAGACTAAACCTGAGACTGAACCTGAGACTAAACCTGAGACTGAACCTGAGACTAAACCTGAAACTGAAATATGCATTCAATTCCATTGACCATCACATTCTATTACAGAGACTAGAACATTTAATTGGCATTAAAGGCACCACACTAAGATGGTTTAAATCCTATTTATCAGATCGATATCAGTTTGTACATGTTAACAATGAATCCTCTATGCACGCCAAAGTTAGTCATGGAGTTCCACAAGGTTCTGTGCTTGGACCAATCCTATTCACCTTATACACCGATCAGCCATAACATTATGACCACTGACAGGTGAAGTGAAGAACATTGATTATCTTGTTACAATGGCACCTGTCAGTGGGTGGGATATATTAGGCAGCAAGTGAACATTTTGTCCTCGAAGTTGATGTGTTGGAAGCAGGAAAAATGGGCAAGCGTAAGGTCCAAGGAAGGAAAACCGGTGAACCGGCGACGGGGTCATGGGCAACCAAGGCTCATTGATGCACGTGGGGAGCAAAGGCTGGCCCATGTGGTCCGATCCAACAGAAGAGCTGTAAGAACTGTAGCTCAAATTGTTGAAAAAGTTAATGCTGGTTCTGATAGAAAAGTGTCAGAACACACAGGGCATCGCAGTTTGTTGCGTATGGGGCTGCGTAGCCGCAGACCGGTCAGGGTGCCCATGCTGACTCCTATCCACCGCCGAAAGCGCCTACAATGGGCACGTGAGCATCAGAACTGGACCACGGAGCAATGGAAGAAGGTGGCCTGGTCTGATGAATCACGTTTTCTTTTACATCATGTGGATAGCCGGGTGCGTGTGCGTCACTTACCTGGGGAAGACGTGGCACCAGGATGCACTATGGGAAGAATGCAAGCTGGTGGAGACAGTGTGATGCTTTGGGCAATGTTCTGCAGGGAAACCTTGGGTCCTGCCATTCATGTGGATGTTACTTTGACACGTACCACCTACCTAAACATTGTTGCAGACCAAGTACACCCCTTCATGGAAACGGTATTCCCTAATGGCAGTGGCCTCTTTCAGCAGGATAATGCGCCCTGCCACACTGCAAAATGGTTCAGGAATGGTTTGAGGACCACGACAACGAGTTCAAGGTGTTGACTTGGCCTCCAAATTCCCCAGATCTCAATCCAATCGAGCATCTGTGGGATGTGCTGGACAAACAAGTCTGATCCATGGAGGCCCCACCTCGCAACTTACAGGACTTAAAGGATCTGCTGCTAATGTCTTGGTGCCAGATACCACAGCACCCCCTCAGAGGTCTAGTGGAGTCCAGCCTCGACGGGTCAGGGTCAAAAATGGGACCTACACAACATTAAGCAGGTGGTCATAATGTTTTGGCTGATCAGTGTATATGCTTCCTTTAGGCAATATTATTAGGAAGCACTCCATACATTTTCATTGTTATGCAGATGATACCCAATTATATTTATCGATCAAGCCAGATGAAACTAATCAATTAGCTAAACTTCAAGCATGCCTGAAGGACATAAAAACCTGGATGACTTGCAATTTTCTGATGTTAAACTCAGACAAAACCGAAGTTATTGTACTTGGCCCCGAACACCTTCGAAACACATTATCTAAAGATATAGTTTCTCTAGATGGCATTGCCCTCGCCTCCAGCGACACCGTAAGGAATCTTGGAGTTATCTTTGATCAGGATATGTCCTTTAACTCCCACATAAAACAAACTTCAAGGACTTTTTTCACCTACATAACATTGCAAAAATCAGGCACATCCTGTCTCAAAAAGATGCAGAAAAACTAGTCCATGCATTTGTTACGCCAGGAAAAGGGATCATTGTCACGATGAGCCATCTAGGCAGCAGGGGAAAGGACCCAAATGCAGACGGACAGGCAGACTGGTGCAGATGAATGATTTATTAAATCAAAAACTTACAGAAACTCAGGAACTGATACATAGGGAAACATGAGATACATGACACGGAGAGACAACCAACAACATCAATGAACCGACAGAGAACAAAGGGAGAGGACCGGTATATATAGGGGAGGAGACAACGAGGGAAGCCGACACAGGTGCATAACAAGACACAGGTAATTCCAATAAAACACACAAGGGAAAAACAAACACAGACTAGCACACAGGAAACTTCAAAATAAAACAGGAAACAAGAACAACAACACAGTCCATGGTGGATCATGACAATCATATTTCTCCAATATTAGCTTCTCTACACTGGCTCCCGGAAAATCCAGAAAAGAATATAAAATCCTTCTCCTCACCTTCAAAGCCCTTAATGGTCAGGCACCATCATATCTTAAAGAGCTCATAGTACCATATTACCCCACTAGAGCACTGCGCTCCCAGAATGCAGGGTTCCTTGTGGTTCCTAGAGTCTCTAAAAGTAGAATGGGAGCCAGAGCCTTCAGCTATCAAGCTGCTCTCCTGTGGAACCAGCTTCCAGTTTGTGTACATGAGGCAGACACCCTCCACACATTTAAGAGTAGGCTTAAGACTTTCCTCTTTGATAAGGCTTTTAGTAGGGCTGACTCAGGTGACCCCTAAGCCACCCCTTAGTTATGCTGCCATAGGCCTAGACTGCTGGAAGACTTCATATGATGCACTGAGCTCCTCTCTCCTCCTCTCCCTCTCCATCTGTACTTACTCTTATCCCATTAATGCTTGTTACTAACTCGACTTCTTCCCTTTCCCGTAGTTGTGTGCTTTCTCCTCTCTCTCTCTCTCTCTTTCTGTTGCTTTCTGCAGGTATTTCTGCCTCCGGAGCTGTAGAGTCTGGATCAATGGTTGCAGTCCACCTGCTGCCCCCATGTTCCTGCTCAACACCCGCTGCTGCTGCTATTATTGTTATTGCTCTTATTTTTAGTAATAATATTATTATATTGCTATTAGTATTATTTTTATTAATATTAACATCAATACCATTACCACAACTATTACTTTACATCTCTAAGTA
>VMKM01001827.1:0-108456 GCA_008360985.2 Macquaria ambigua
GAGGAGGAGGAGAAGGAGCAGAAGGAGGAGGAGGAGAAGGAGCAGAAGGAGGAGGAGGAGGAGAAGAAGGAGAAGAAGGAGGAGGAAGAGGAGGAGAAGGAGGAGGAGAAGGAGAAGGAGGAGGAGGAGGAGAAGAAGAAGAATCATTGCTGAAAAAAGATTAATTTAAAAAATAAACTGCAATTCATGTAATAAAAAAAGTCTTCATTCGAAACCATATTCAGACCACACCAGACTCTGCTTGGAAGCGGACAGAGACCCATCTTTTCGATCTCACTGCAGTTTTTGGTCTGAAAAGGGGTTTGATGGCATTGTCACCTGCCTAAATGAACTGGATTAAACCAAACTTCATTTTAAATTGAATTAACAGGATTTTAGGCAGGATAACTGCTACAGGAAGCCCTTTTTTAGCACCTTATATTTCCCCTTCCTTCAACAAAAAAACAAATTCTTGCTCATACTCTCAGGTATGAATATGTGAAACTGCATATGAAGCAAAGAACTGACACAATCTTGTGCGGCTCAATGATGTTTTTAAGTGCTTTGAATCGGTTTGTGTCTTCATGTGTGTGTTTACAAAGACAGAGTACAGTGTAAACCGCAGCGGATAGAAGCTGGAGAGCTATTAAGCAATAACTCCATCATGAGCATCATATTTCTTCATCATCTTAACTTAACAAATAAATCAGCTGCAGTGGTAACTGTTGCACTGCATAAAAACATCCCTAAAAACAAATATGGTTCAGTGAAATGCAGTGGGTGACTCAAAGTCTCTGAGGCAAGTTTGGCAGTTTAAGCAAACAACTCTGTGATATCAAACAAGCTAAATGTTTATTCTAGATTGAGGCCATCTGTTGAAATGTTAAATTAAATCAGTTAGGAAAAAAACACGGATATCTACTCACTCAAAATGATTCATAACATAGATTAAATGTAAAAATCATGGTACTTTTCTAGACAGAAGGAAATATTCGTGTTGTCAATATGACACGGGCCAGATCCTCAATACTTTAAGAAAAATGCATGATAGGAGCTCAATGGAAGACTGAAAACAGATATATAATAGTTTGGGATTAATGAAATAGCTCCAGATACAACCTGACTGTAGAAGCCATCCATTGTACCAGTTAGTATAATACCATCACAATCATTCTGTCATATAAAACTTGCACGACAACAATGTGAAAGATGTTGTAATGTGGTTCATTTTGGGGTGTTCACTCCCTTAAAAGCCTGTGTTTCTTTCCTACAACACAATGACTATTACTGAACATATCCAGGATTTGTTCCAGTCGAAGATCATTGGATCAGAACACTTTCCATGTCTGTTCTGAGCCATATTTTACTATATAATAATAATAACTGAAGTAAGAAACTACACAAATTCAATTTGCCCTTGCTCACTAACTACAGGAGAGACATCTCAATGTGTTCTTCTGCCGTCCAAATATTTGCTTAAATATTTGTTCAAAGAGCAAACACCACATGAACACACACATGCATGCAGACACACACACACACACACACGCACGCACACGCACATGCAACAATTCCTGGGTATTGGAGTGGGATTTCAGTGGGGTAAATTCCATAAATTCCTCTTCCTATTCAGTCCATGTAACCTCTCCTCTCTCTTTATATGCATGCTCTCCTTTGTACTTGTCTCATGACCACCATCCCCCTTTCCCACCTACTGTCTCCTGACGCTGTTTCCTGTCTCTCTCTATCTCCACTGTGAATCAGCTCACTGAACAATTTGTGGTGCAGCAATAGCTGGGCCTTCATCTCTGCAGTATGTCAGTGTTGTTGTTTGTCTAATGGAGTTAACAGTGAGGTTGCCACTACAGTTTCGATTGAAACCACCTACTAAGTGTTTTAAAAAAATTGTCATATGCTCCTGTAAAACAGACAATGCTTTACAGGAGCATATGACTTTCTATTTAACAAACCTTTTCTTTTTCTCACCTTAGGCCTTTTCCAGGTGACTCTGCCGATGCGGTTGGTCTGGTAGAACAGAGACTGGTCGGACGTGGGGAACAGAGGGTCTTCAAACAGACAACCATTCTGCTGGCACTGCCTCCTCAGTGCAGAGAAAGACTGGCCCTCGTACGGGACCACCATCCCCCTGCACAGACAGAAACCAAAAGTAGCCAGAATTGGATCTGGTTTATGTGGTTTGAGTGGTTTCTGTAGGACCTTCTGCAACACTTGTAGTATACAGAACAACTTTATTGTTAGAAAAACGCATTTCGGCTGTTTGGTATTTTGGAAAAGAGGTAAAAATCCAAAATGAGAATATGACTTTAGAGGATAATTCAAACTGGCAGTCCAAGAGGACACAGTGGACATTTCTCTCCTGACACTGTTCACATTGTGGTGTGGAGGTGTGGATAACGATTGGTAACAAGGATATCTTCCTTTAACACTTTTTAACACTCCCAAAACATGCACACACAGACAAGATAGTCAAATATACATTACATAAATCCCACCAGTCATGTGACAGGATGACAAACAGAAACTCGGACAGTCATGTTTGACTACGGATCACCAACAAAGCAAACACATGATCAAAGCTGCATGCCTCTGTTGTGCGTGTGCAGCGTTAAGTGCCTGATCTGGTGAGTGAAGTCCTAACAGCAGCTTCCTGTCTGCCAAATAAAGTGAGACAATGACAGAAAGAGGAAGCGGTGTGTGTTTGTGTGTGTGTGTTTGGGATGGGGACATGGGAGGCCTGTTGAGGACTAAAGTTATATTTTAAACAGACAGTTTACTCAAAATCACAACAATATTTCCTTTAACCTGGTGTGTGATCTGTCATCTCATTGACAACTTCGTTCGGCTTCATTTTTTGTGTGGAGATGTTTGACAGGTATACTTCAGTACTTCTCAATTAAACTTTAGACATTTTGAATGACAGTTATGGAATTTGTTTTAGAGCTGTAGTTGCTGGTTGCATTATTGTTTAGTTCACTACTTAGTGCTGCAATGTTCATTAAATATTCAGCGTTCATTAAAAGCTTTTTTCTGGCTGCAAAAACATTGTAGATCTTGAGCAGCATATATGACTGCTAAGCAACGCATTAACAGCAATAGAGGTGGATTTTAATTACAGCATTAACATATGTTATTAAATTAACTGTTATGCATGTATGTTTTGGGGCATTTTACAAATTTGAACAAGGCTTCAACCCATTGGTATTAGAGGTTAGTCAAACTATACCTGGTTGTCTAACCCACATCTAAACAAAAGCCCCTTCAGACACGCACCTCTTTATTCAAACGCCAGTCTAACTGGGTTGGACCTCGCATGTTAAGTGTAACAGAAATATTACCCTTGTTACATTTCCGTAACACTTTCAACACCTCACAAGTCTGACTTCAACGCCGTTAGATCAATGTTTGCCATAAGGCTTCAGCATAAAGTAAACAGAAAGAACACACGTCTTTGTCACCTGATTAAGATCACTGTGATACATTTTTCACATCTCCAATGCTCAAAGAAAATAAAATCAGTTTATAATAGTAAAACACTGACAGGGACCCGTTTACTGCACAATGAGTACTTTTACTGATAATACTTAAATACTTGAGTATGGTTTTGAATGCAGGACTTTTACTTGTAGTGGAGTAGTTTCACAGTGTGGTATTAGTACTTTTACTTAAGTAAAGGATCTGAATACTTCCTCCACCACTGGCTACCAGGATGCTGGTTACCATGGACACTGTTAATGGGACATATCAGGCCAGTCAGTAATTATATCAGTGTCAATTAAAGGCACTAAACACAGAGAGGATACTGAACAGAGCTAACAAGAGTGTGAGTGAGTGAGTGAGTGAGTGAGTGAGTGTGTGTGTTGACAAAGACCAACTAACAAGAGAAAGACTTCTTCAGTTTTCCTCAACAAATGGCATTATCTGCTTGGTGTGACTGGATTTTCTTTTGTGGTGCTGAAAATATTTTAAAAAATACACTTGAAAAACCAAAAGCAACTTGTATTTCCAGAAACAATGTCCTGCTATAATCCAAAGACCTCGCTGTGAACAGTGTGGAAAAAAGAGAACTATAAAATAGTTGAGATTAAACCAGCTTGCAGTGAGTTCTGTGAATAAGCTACACAAATGAAATCCATCGTAGTGGGGTGGCAGACAAATATCTCAAAACCTGAACAAATAAAGCAAACTATCTGCTTGGGACAAAAGAACAAAAATAAAGTAGGCTATATCTCTTTGTAATGACGGGGACCTTTCCCTTTAACAGTGGGAAAGAAATCAAGGAAAAGGGCCTCTACTGAAGAGGATAATAGGCATGAGAATACCGCTTCGGGCAATATTTAAAATTTTAGAAGTGTTTCTATAGGAAGTGGGTTTTGAAAACGTCCCGGAGAGACATTTGATGGCTGTGAGCGAGCAGGCTGGTTAGAAGAAACTGGCGTGCCTTCTTCACTGCAGACAACCAGCATGACTGGGAAATGACTCATCATCAAAGGGGGGAGGGGGACCATGTGTTTTTCTGTCTGTGTTTGTGTGTAAGTGCATTTTATCATATGTTTACACTCACATTGGCCATTCTCGCATTGACAAACATTTTCACTTTCACATTGAAAGTGAAATAAAGTAAAAAACAGACATTAATCCATTTTGTACTGCTTCTACTGCTGGGGGTTGCATTGTTAGAACTATTGTTCCTCAAAATGAAGATGATATTCAAAAACACCACATTGGATCCTGTTTCACAGAGGATTCTGCTACGTGACTTTAAGATAAAGAGCTCCAAGCCGGAACTATTTTCACATTACTGAGGAGGACAATCAAGTTTAATGTGATTTTATTTAATCACGCTTTCACTCCCAACAATGTCCTACAAAAGCAGTTAAGAAGCTGAGGGTTGTTTATGGTATCTGCTATCAAAATGTAATATTATCACATATAAGCACAAAGCAACAGTAAAAAAAAAAAAAAAAAAGACAATGTGACATCTCCAAATTGCTTGTTTTTTCTGACCAACTGTCCAAAATCCACAGATATTCAATTTAAATGGCAGAAAAGTGGGAAAAGCAATAAATATTCATATTTGAGTTAGTAGCTGCATTTATCTGACAAACAATTATGAAATATATATTTTTTAATAGTTTCCTGTCAACCTACTAATCTCTTAATACAAACATTTGCTGCTGAAATGATAAGTCTTATTAATAAATTAGTCTGTGGACACAAAAAATTACTCAAAAACAATTAATCTCTAAGTCATTTATCCAGCTACACATGGTTACCGTTTCTAAAATGTAACGGTTTGCTTCTAAACATTGTTGTTGAGCGGGCAAAACAAGCAATATGAAGCATAGCCTGGCTGATTTGCAAAGGAAATGTTGTTTATTGTTTCTTTTTTTTATTGTGATCAATATATGTGCTAAGTGGAACATTTTACATTGTCAATACAAACTTGTCAGTGCTCTCTGGTGAACAAACACTGTTTCTAAATTTACCTCAAATATACCTTTGGCATTGTTGTACTGTAGATTCTTGTTACTTATTGGCAGACATGCTGATACAGTTCTATCTGCAATCTAAGAGAAGGCCCAAATCCAATATACTGGCCCTACTGGTTATTTGGAGACGTCGCTATTTGCTGACACAACTGAAATCCCTCGATTACTCAACACTAGTTCTGAGCAGGTGAACTGGGAAATGAAGAAAAATGACATAGTTTATGAGGTGTGTGAGGTAAACACACAGGGGAAGAAACAGTGTCAATAGTTGTTTGTAAACAACTGCAGTTTACTCCTCTTTCTCACCATCTGCGGCATTTCCACATTTCTCTTATTTCTTTCCCAGAGTGTTATGCTCAGCCTTTAAATGTCCAACACAGCTAACTTCTGATTCATGTTGTTTTCTTGATGTGAAAACAACTGACAAGTAAATTAAGATGAACCTTTAAAGACCACCAGTGTTATCTACAGACACAGAAGTTTGATCATGACGCAAGAACATAAGGAAAACCAGCCAAACATGGGTGTGGTGGCTTCGTGTGGGCACCAATACACATGCCACCGCAGATATCTGACAACTGAACAACAGCCCAATGCAGATGATAGAAAATCACACGTGGGCATTTTAGATGATGTGTGACATGAACAGCATCAACCTAATCAATGTATCCGAATGCAGATTTCCCAAACAGTCCACTTGGCTCACTCTGCTTAAATGAACTTTAATATAGATTTTGTGGAACAGCTTCAAGCGCTTTTCAGCTGTGTGAAGCCACCCAAAGAAAATCAAAAATCACACCGGAAATTGGTAAATAATTTGCCTTCAAAATAAAAAAGGCAATGTCTGTCACGGAAAAGAACCCTCCAACTGTTTCTAATCAGTCTTTTGTGATATAATTTAACTGCCATGTATTGTTAATCTTATCTTTGCGGTATCTTGTCGCTCCTACTAAATATCATTAAAGTTACATTTTGTGTGATTACAATTCAGATGTCCAGTTTCTTCACCATGGATTCCCCTTGCACTACCACAGACAATTAAAATCTCTCGTTCTATACGGTGATGTTTTTATAGTCAGTGACTTGTTTTTCCTTCACACTCAAAACACTTAATATCAACAGTTTTTTTTACCGCAGGAATCACCAACCCTTCGTATCCGACATAACTGATCAAAATTAGCGTATTTTATTTTGAAGGTTGTTGCTGGACGTGCATTTGTTTACGCGCGCGAGCTTGAAAGATGGCGAGTTTTCTAGATTTTTCATCTTTTGTGAATGCGAGGAAAACGAAACCGTTAACAAATGATGTTCTGTTTTACTGTGACACTTCCCTTCTAGCATGTCCTATTCTATGCTAACGCTATGTTTTCTTAGCTAACACTTCCAACAAAAGTTTCATACATCGTTTCTGCGTCCACTTTGTCAAAGTAAATGTGTATAAACTTGAACTGAACAGCAGTGGAATTATTTAAACTATATTTAACGTTTCTGAGCTAGAAAACAGACCCTTCAATAACAGTTGGCAGTAAGATTTCCTCGCAGACTTCAGATGGAAAGCCATTCAGTGCTAAGTTAGCTTTAACTAATTAGACTTTACCTGGAAATTTGTTTGGTTAAATGTCAGCTCCCTGGGTGGCTCTCGCGGCTGCTCTTTCTTCTCCCAGGAGGATTTCGATGTTTCTTATTTCCTCCTTGTGTTGTCAGGTCGGTGATGTGCGGAGCTTTTCAGCTGCAGCTTAGATAGTTTACAACAGTCAAACTAAAACCACACACACACACAGGAGGAACTCCAGCCTCTCAAACCCGTTCTTCACTCATCTGAAGGCGCGAGCGAGATTCTCTGATGCCTTCATGTGCAACACGGACAAAATGGAATCAACGAGATAAGCCCACTTGAACCCTGAAAGAATCAATATTTTATTGTTTACCCGAAAGAGAATACACTTGTATTAATCCGATTGTACTCCTTAATAATCAATTTAAATATAAACAGCATTTTATAATCACTTTATCCAGAACGAGATCTTAACACTGGATTTTCCAACTGTAAACAGCTCAGATTGCATTGTTGTGTTTTCATGTCCACTTATCACATAAATTATTTTGTCTTTAAATCGACACCATTTTTTTGTGTGTCATCTATTTGTTTATTTGTTTACATATTTACATATATTTGTGTATTCATGTCTGTATATGTAAATACATTGAGAGTCAAGTTCCTTTTAATAAATGTAGTGGAGTGAAAAGTATAAAGTAGTATAAAATGGAAATACTTAAATAAAGTACAAGTACCTCAAAATTGTACTTGAGTAAATGTACTTAGTTACTTTCCACCACTGGTGTCACATACTTGGTCAACAAATATGATTCAGACTCTGATTTCTGTCGCAGATTCAGCGTTAACTTGTGTGAATAATGCTAAGTAAGTGGTATATTGTTTGATATGCAGTGGCTTGCTCTCAGTGCTACAGAATTGTGTTTTAACAGTTTAACTAAGTTTGAGGTGAACAACATCTGTAAAGCATTTAACAAAGGATACCACAGACCCCATAATGTCTGTTCAAAATGTAGGAAATACAGCACAAAAGGATTTAACTGGAAACCTAGAAATAAAGGAACATTCTTAACATTTTATGACAGCTGGAAGGAATTTACTGTAAATTGGCTTTTATTACATACTACTGACCTCTGGTGGGTGCGGTAGTAATTACAGGAATAACTGATTTGGGTGTGAATGATCTTTGATACCAAAAACCAGTGAAACGAAATATCTATGATACTAGAACATAAGTACATAACATAAGTTCACCCCTCTGCAAAACGGAAGCATGAAAGTATCATAATACATATGCATAACAACTAAAAGACAAATGAGTTCTTGCCATTACAAAAAGTAATTCACAATTAATACTAATCTAAATCCTGCAAAAAGGTAGAAAAAGCAAGAGCAGGAAATTGAAGTTAGCAGACATCAACTACAAGCAGGCTACTGCCCCAGGGCCCTGCGTTCATTGTGTAGCAATTTGTTTTTTGGGTAATTTGACTAATTGTTAGTTTGAATATCCAGCACATAGCCTACACATAAACACATCTATATACATACACATGAAGAAAGTAACATGATAATACCATCTCAAAGAGTAATGAGGACTTAAAGTTCCAACCTCTTGGGGATTTTCGGACATGTTCAACACCAACAAAAACAACGCAGTAGTCCTTATTTTTACTTTTTATTGTAGCCTTATGCTCTACTACTATTAATGCATTTTGTTTAGTTTGCATTGTGTTTGCTCCTCGTTGGCCATATTTGTTTGAAATTTACATTTAATCTAATAGGGCAAGATAAATGACACACAGCAAACCTGGGCCAGGTGATATTCCAGCACAGGATTACTGGCTGGTTTTTGGGGGGTCTGGGCAAAATATAATGAGTCTGCTGTTTGCACTATACCTATTATACCTGATGGGTACTTAAAAGCTGCATCATACATACACAGTGCGCAGAGAGTGGGTTGAACGGGGTCAGTAGGGGCCTATGGCTTACAACAGTTTAACCTGCTAGGTGGCCCAGGGGCAAATAGCAGGTTAAACTGGCTCTGACAAAATCCACATTAACACAAGCAGCAAATAAGCAAATAATAAATAAAGTAAGAGAGTAAAGTCTTTGGGAGGAAGTTTCAACTCCTTGTTTGAAACACAACAAGCTTGGCGGAGCCTTCATCTCACATTGATTTTGGTGATGAGAGGCAACAAATCCCTCATGAGGAGTGCAACACGGTTATATTTCATTGTGTCTGGGATCTAAATAGTCCAGACAAAAGCCAACTCAACTCAGATGAGCATAAATACATTTTTGGCATCACTTTGGTCCAGAATGAAATATCTCAACATGTACTGGAAAGATTTCAATGCCAATTTTGTACAGGCATTCACGATCCCCAGAGGATGAATCCTACTGACTTTGGTGATACCCTGACTCTTCCTCTAGCGCCCCCAGCAAGTTTTAATTTATTTGGTGAAATATCTCAACTTCTATGAGATGGCCTGGCACACTGGGAACATTTTGGTTCAGGTTCATGATCCCCTCAGGATAAATTGCAATAACTTTAGTGATCCTCAGATTTTTCATTTAGCGGCATCATCAAGTCAGAGTTTTAATTTGTCCAATATTTTGGTTTATGACTAAATACCTGCAAAACTAACAACATTCCTGTCAAACTGAACTTTGTGTTTTGAGCTAATTAGCATAAGTTAGCATGCCAACACACTAAACTACGAAGGTGAACATGTAAAAACACTACGCCTGCTAAACATCAGAATGTTAGCATAGTCACTGTGAGCATGTTGGCATGCAGAGGTTAGCATTTAGCTCAAAGCATCACTGTGCAGTACAGCCTCACAGAGCTGCTAGCAGCAGCAGCTACTTCAGAATGTGCTTACTAGGATGGAAATGAGGCTGACAATGTTTTTGCAAGTCACAGGAAATGTCCTAGATTACTGAATGGTGCTTTAACAGATCATATTTATGTGATCAAGCTGTCTGCCCTCCCCAGGCTTTGCTGTTTACAGGGTTTAACTTTATTCTCAAGTTTTCAAGCTGCTTTTGTACAGAAAGCGGGTGGCTTTATAAAACAGTGCCACTGTCTCTGTGATGCTATTAATCTTTAACATCATCAGAGGAGAAGACATCCACAGTGTCATGTGAGAAACTGCACTTTACACTTTTGACAGAGGAGACTGTAACACCAACACGTCCATCACACACGAAAAGGAAAACACGGCTGCATTTAGAAGAAATTATACAAGCTGTCACAGGTAAATATCACAGACTCAGACTGCACATGGAGTATTACTGATGGTCCACATATTAAGGATGCAGCTGAGTATCTCTCATATTTTGTCTCTTACTTTACCTCAGATCACACATTCAATTGCAAAGCTGTACTGTTACGTTTAAGGGTTTGTTTGTTTTTTGTTCCATAAGCTGCACTGTAAACAGAGTCACAAACTAACTTAATATGATCATATGACAACAAAGCTGACAGATATTTACTGAAAGGCAAATATTGACCCAATAATGGTCTGCTCCTCTCACTACTCCTTACACTGCCTTCTGCACATCAGGTGCTGTTCTGTGTGAGCATGACTTGTGAAACTGCTGGTACTTTTCTTTAATAATCCTTAAAGTGAAGTGAAGTAATTAAAGTGAACTTGAACGCCTTATGAGGTTGTTATGGTGAACATGTTAGCAAACAATTGTCTATCCAACAACTACAGAGCAACATTAGCATTCATTTGGAGTCGTGTTTGTGTCCACCTGATGAATGTAGGTCCAATATTCACTTCTCCTTTTGTCTCTCTGTTTGGTCTCCAGTGAGAAGAATATCTGTCTCTTTAGCTGCTAGATGCTCTGCTTTGTTCACCAGCTAGTCTCTAAGTTTGTCTGTCTATTGTTTTGAGGAGATAGTGTAAAGTTTATTTTGTCCTGTTGTTACCTCCAGCCCTGCTGTGAATCCAGCTGTCACAGACTCATAGTCATTTACTGCACTGGAACCATAAAAACACATCTGACTCTTATTTCCTGTGCAGGTTCAAAATGTTAACCAGCTGGTTAACTTTCACAGCTTTGCTGGCTGGCTCAGCAAATCCAGAGAGAGCAGCCAATGGCCAGGGCGCTCTGACTGTCGCACCAACCTGCAGGGTCAAAGGTCATCCACAGGTAGAGCTGACTTTAAACTGTGGAGACGGAAAGAACGCAGGTCAGTAAAGAGGATCAACACAAACAGAGGAGACTACAGAGAGAGTCCTGCCTCCACACCTGAGCAATTCAATTCAATTTACTTTCACCTGAATAATCCACTCATTATCAATACTGCTTCACAAGGCGTCCTGGGAAAGCTGTCCTCTGATCCAATGTATGTTTTTCAAATTCAGATTGATCAGATCCTGATGAAAATGAATGATTTTCTTATTGTCAACAAATCCCATGAAAAGACTGAGGCTGTGTCTGAAATCACTCCCCCATTCACTCATTTACTACTCCCAATATAATAGATACTCAATAGTTTACTCAGTAGTGAGCAAGAAACTGAGATTTTATACACTTATGAGTCATCATCATTTTATGTCATCATACATGTACATGTCATGGACACTGCTTTTTATTTCACTTCATTGTGGGGGCATTATATAGAGCACACATTTCACACTCAGAATTGACATTTAAATAAAATAGCACACAGTAAATATAGTGTACTCTTCATACTTCCTTAACCTGTCTGTGGGACTCCGCTCCAAAGCCCTTTGGATCCTTCTGAATCTGTAAAACACCTCAAATATGTAGTTTAATTAAAAAATAATAGGCTAAATGATTTCTTAAAACAGCTGGACACTGTAATTTTTAGCAAATGTTTCTCAAACAGGAGGAAATAGTGCATTTATTGGGGACTATTTACAGCGATGGATTAATCTAGTGAGTATTTGGGGCAGCAGGATGGTGTATTTGGAATTGAGTCCAAATAAACTACAGTGTGTGTTCATGGTAATGTGTTTTTAATAGTTTTTGAACAATGGAGCTCTACGGTTTTAATACAAACACAAAACTTGTTAGTAGATACATTCATTGTTGGTTTGGGTAAAATATAGAATATCACCAGACTCATCCTTCAGTTTCTGCATGGCTGTCACACCATGAGCATATACCAGAAGCTCTATAACTCCTCCTCCTTTCATGTGTAGGTGTGGTCCAGTTCTGGCACACCCCCTTTGGAGACCTCCAGACCCCTGGTTTCCACAGTAAACTGGAGCCTGTCTTTATGCACCATGACGGGAGCCTGGTGGTCCCCAACACCAGCATCCTCCACAGCGGCCTGTACTACTGCCTCCTGCAGCACACAGAGGGAACCACACTGTGGCCGTACGAGCTCCATGTTGGTCACAACAATCAAAAGAACCATGAACACAACAAATATGAGCAACACAGCAGCTGTGGTGCATTCAGGTTCAGGAGGGATGTTGGGTCTGAGGAGGAGAAGCAGGCAGGTGTTTCAGACGGGCAGTTTGCAGGAGCTGTGGCGGCATCAGTGCTGCTGACGTTTGTGCTGGGCTTCAGCGCTGGAGCTCTGACCAGGACTCATGTTCTCAGGTGTGTTGAGGGCCCGTACATCCCAGCTTTTATTCATACTGAACATTTCTGTGAATGTTTTTGTTGGTAAATGCTCAAAACAGGATTAGTGATCAAAGTTGCACGAGAAAAGACTTGATGTTCACTGTGATTGATTACATAACTCAAGCACGTTTCAAGAGTCTGCTAATTGATTTTCATATTGTGCTGAATGACCAATGAATGCCTAAAACAGGAGTAAAATCACAGCAGCATAGGCAAATATGTGAGCTGTGGTCTACAGGTTTTGTAGTAAGTGGGCTGAAATATAGAAAACCATTGGTATGGTTATTTTTGCTTTCCTGCACGTAAAACAACATCATGCACGCCACGCTAAACACTCTAAATTATGATATATTGGTGAGGTTATTATGCTTGATTTTCACTTGATTAAACGAGACAGCTTTGCACACCGGCAGCTGCAGTGGCTTTAGTTACCAAGCTTTAAACACTAATTTGTCAGGTTTTCCATTCACTGCCAATAAAAACATTAAAAAAAAAAAGGAAATAGACATTGTATTAAATTAGACCTTATTACGACAAAATCAATCATAATTTCTGTGTCTGAAATGATCAAATTGTAAAGCAGACATCTTTAAAATAACAACATAGTGTGTAAATTATATTTATAAACTCCCACTACACCATTTCCCTTTTAGGTGTTTAGGGGCAGTCACTAAGAGGTTGCGATCACCACAGAAACAACAACGTCAAACTGACAGGCCGTACCATGGCTCTGAGGTCACCGTGCCACCCATGTACGACAACCAGGCCTTTGAGATGGAACAGGTGCAGGACGGCGATTCTGCGCATTGTGCAACCATGGACACGTCAATTTTGTCGACAACATCTTTTCCCCCTGCCAAACCTCAGAGAAGCTTCCGAAACAAACGAGAGGAGGAGAAGGAAACCAGTGCCTATCTGGAGGGATGTGACTACATGAAAGAGGAGGAGAGAAGAACGGAGGAGGAGGAGGAGGCAGGAAGAAGTCTGGAGGAAAAGAATAAAGGGTGTGATGGAGAGACAGAGGAGGAGGGGAAAAGAGAGTTCAGTGGCTTCCATCTTTCAGGAGAAGATGGAGAGAGTCGAACCGAAACAGATGAGGACAAGTGCAGTGAGGACAGAGATGAGAAAGATGGAAAAGACAGCAGGGAGGAAAAGAAGGAATGGAGACAGGAAGAAGAGATGGAGGAAGCAGGAGAGCAGGAGAACAGGAGCAAGGAAGATGGAGAAGCAAGGAAAGGAAGTGATGAGGAGGCGAGAGGTAACGAGGAGAAAGGGAGAGATGAGAAGAGGGAGGAGGAGGAAGGATGGAGAGAGAAGAAAGAGGGCGATGATGAAGAAAAGAAGCGGGGGGAGGAAGATGGAGAGACAGACATTTGCAGAGATTCTGAACAGTCGTCTACAGAAACAGAATACGATGAGACAGGCAGCAGAAAACAGCAGGACACAATGAAAATCACAGAAGACCCATCGTCCTCGCCGCCCTGCCCCCGCCATCGCAGCCGCATCATTCGCCTGTACCAGTACGACGAGGACGGCCGGCGATACTGCCACCTTCCAGACCCCACCCCCGATGAGCCAGGCCCCGCCCCCAGGCTCAAACAGCGCTCCCTGTCTCTGACGCGCCTCAACGCCATCATGGCCGCCGCCTCAGCAGGGCCACTGGACACAAGGGAGACAGGGAGGGAGGAGACAGAAGAGAGGCCACATTTCCACATGGAGATATAAGAGACACTACAGAGGGTGGACAAAATAACGACAACATCACGTCAGAGCAGTTTAAAGGACTGTTCTGTCTTCAGTAGGAACCAATGGGCTGAGAAAGTCAGATGAGTCAGCCTCATCCTTTAATGCTGTCATTTAGCGTGCTATCAGCTACCTATACCTTTGCTTTAACTGGACTATACTGCTGAATCATTGTAATCATTAAATATTTACTATATTGTTGATATAATGTACATCAACACTAGAAAGCAATTATGAAGTCCGATATCTACCTGGATAATTGACTATGTGATTTGCCTCAACTTAACAGATGGTGGGATACAAACATTGATTATTGTTCACTTGTGTTTTCATATCAATTAGCTTTCATCATTTCAGGTTTCAGTGACAATCAAGTCATCAAATATCTTTCTCAGGATGCCCAGTTACTGCATGCATTACTGTGATACATGTGTACTTATAAAGTGTTTGGTGAATGAAACCTATGGGTTGTACTAATTATTAAGAAGCAGCTTATCATACTTCCATTTCCTTTTTATTACTGTGAAAACATCTACAAACAAGACACAAAATGGGAAAAAATAATTATCAAGAAAACATAAGTTCCACAGCTCTTCTCAGTTCTTTTTTTTTTATCCTTATTTTAAGAACTTTTCCCCCACATTTTCTTTTCTTCAAATTAACACTATAAAAAGTCTACTCAGCGAGAGAAAGGCCTCTTGACCACAGTTGGCTGATGATGCACAGAGACGATCTCTGATGGGATGCGAGTCCAAAGGGATGATTCTGTAGTCCACATTTATGTGTGTGAATTGTTGGGAGTCTATCAGTGTTGGTTGGATCTGAAAATGCAGTTTTTCCTTTTTCTGAAACGGTAAAGAGATTCCTGCTGTGTTTGTGGTTTTTGTTTTCTCTCCCTCTTTCTCCTTTTTGGTGTTGTGACGTTGTCTGCTACGATGCTGACCAATTTTTCTGCCATTCCACAAACTCGTCTAGCAGCACTGGCCCTGCAGACAAAACAAGAAGGCCATAAATTATATTAATATAGTTGCTGCACTTTTTTGGGTGGCTGTTCAATCTGAGCACAGATCATGCAGCACAGAGCAACTTTAGTTTTTTTTAAAAGTATAACATAACTCAAGCTGTGCTTGTGTTACAAATATGTATCCTAAAAGTATAAACAGTTACTCTCATTCAGAAAGCAAAACATCAAAATAAATCACTTTTGCCATAAATAGTTATCATGTTCCACTGACCACTATAGAGCTGCAACGATTAGTCGAAAGAAAATTAATTGCCAACTATTTTGATAATCGATTAATCGCAAAAAATGTCAAACATTTGCTGGTTGCAGCTTCTTAAATCTGAGGATTTGCTGCTTTTCTTTGTCATTTCTGACAGTAAATGAAGAGTCTTTGGGTTTTGGACTGCTGGTTGGACAAAAGCAATTTGAAGACGTCACTTTGGACTGGGAAATTGTGATGAGCATTTTTCACAATTTTGACATTTTATAGACTTAATGATTAATCATAAAAATAAATGGCAGATTAATCGATAATGAAAATCGTTAGTCGCAGCAATAGCTCACTATAAATGGTAAAAGTGCTTTGTCCCCCACATCTCTGTACTATAAAACACTTTTTTGCTTGATAAATGAATTATAAAATATCTATCAGAATTGCTGTGGATTGATTTTTCTTTCAGCACTTAAGTCTGTCTTGGAATTATTTCTTACTAAGCTGAGCAGTGCTGACCTTTGAGGGAATGGAGAGAACCAGAGTCTAAATGGAGGAAGCTATCGTATTAGCTGTGTTGCATCATCCAGTGTCATATAACCCTTGCTCTGCTGAATGAGAGGCAACACCAAGAGGTTTCCTCTCTGTGTCCACGAGTGGAAATAGCCACAACGGTAGCAACTCAGCTTAAGTCCAGCTTAAGTCACCAAGCTGTACCACGTATTTTGCCAGGAGGTGTGAATTAATCTGTGCCATTTTCTACTAAAGCTTCAGCGTGGAGTTGCTGTAAAAATCCAAGTCGTTAGTGAGTTGCTTATATACTCACAAGCTCCGTCTTCATCGTAGTTACTGAGGTCTGTGTTGATGGTCCTGCTGAACTCCAGAACATTATACCACTGGTCCTTATTCATCCCCTTGTACTTGGACTGCTGTTGGGGGGGGGGGGGGGTAACAGAGGGGAGATGAGGAGAAAAAGATTGACAGGCAATTACACACCGGTTTTGCTTGTTCCCGAGTTATTTTTGCCAAGAAACTACTGGTGTCAGAGCATCCACAGTCTTTGTACATGCTTTCGTTACATCCAGAATTAATTATTGCACTGCACGTTTCTCTACAAACCAGTGAGAGCAAAGGGATTTACCTCCAGGAACTGGTGGAAGACAGGGAAGAGAGGCCACGTTCTCCCAAGCAGCAAGGCCAGCATGGATTTAGCCGTGTCCATGTCCAAACTCCTCTGGTCCTTATCCTGATGACAAGACAAAGGCACAAAGACAACAACAGTGAGCAGGAGGTGACAAAACTGTTGGGATCATTTCGGTCGCCTGCTGATGGTCGCTTTTCCCACAGAGAAAACAAGGCTGCACATTCTTTGTATTAAAATCTCAACTCATTCTCAGTCTGGAGTACACCTGTACATCACTGCAGCAAATTAACTGGAGGTCAGCAAAAACAAGATTATCAGGGGATGTTAGGGGGCGCAAACTCACTCTGGCGAAGTCAAAGGCGTATCTGTAGATGTTTTTGAAGACTACAGAGTCGTTGAGCTCACCACGCAGGTAATCCAGTTTGCTCTGTAACCTCTCTGTGCAGTCACACCTGCAAGTAGGGGAAGGACCACATGTAACACACACACACACACACACACACACACACCTTGGTAAAATGGCTACCAAGCCTGTGGTTCTTGTATTCATGGGGTAATAAACTAAATGTGGGTGATGAGTAATTGAAAGTTAAAATGAAAAGTCATTCTTACTGTAATAACGTCATTCCTCTGAGCCACTCGTCTTTTGTGAAGAACCCCATACTTGCTGCTTCTAGATGCCAGGCTAAAACTAACATGATAATCTGCAAGAAAGAGAATTTAGCATCCATTAATTCTGGTAAATGATGAATGAGTGGACTACACTGACTTAAACTGAATACTGTTAACTAACTTATTGATTTGTTAACTAACATATTAGTCCACATTTGCACGTACTAATACTTCTAGCTCCATTGGACTAAAAATGAAGAGATAAATTAGGGACATATGAAAGACAAAAACACACTCTAAATGTCCCTCTAATAACAACAAAGCAGAGAGTTGTAAACTGAACATGGCTCGTATTTTAAGTGTCTCAGAGGAGGAAATTTCCTCAAAAATGTGGACATTTTTGCAACAGCGATGAGGCTGTCAGAACCAACAACTTCGGCAGTCATAAATCAAACTTCGATCTCATTAATGCGCCACATAAAGATAAAGCACACAATGAGGTTCCCCAGTGAGAGCGGACTAAAACTGATTTGAACACAATCATTTCCTGTCATCTGCTTAATTGTCATGAAGGTTGTCCCAACTTAATTACAACTGGTAAAATCTAATATAGGGTCTTAATTATTTGTTCACTATTTATTTGGAATTATAGCAGAGCCATTCGAGAGACGTGTTCATATTGTTATAGTATATTTTATAACACTAGGTGACAATAAAAAAAATAACACAACAGCCCATAAGGGTTTGGCTTGCAAGTGTTTACTTAAAGTCTAGTATGCAAATGGAGTATTGGTAAATAGCCTTTACTCATTATGAAACTGATAATTTATTAATTTTGGCATTATAATTTTGCATATATAGATTATTTACCAATACAGAAATCTTGCCATTTTCACCATCTAATAACTCCAAACCGCAACTGTCTGAAAAACTACAACATGTCATCATATTTTCTGCTTTGTGTCGTAAAAGATCGCCTCACTCTCTCCAAGGACGAGTCGTCCTCCACCTTAATGAAAGTCTGTAAGAAACTTCATCAATAACTCTCAAGTCTTACTGAGGTAGGAGTGATTTTAGACGCTTAATAAACACGGGCTCAGGTCAGGGATAGGCAGGGTGAATCTAAGAGCCGGGGGGGACTCACATTCTCTGGTTCCACACCAATGTCTTCGCAGAACTTCTCCATGGCCTCCGGACCGACCACCTTGTCGGGCCCGGCGTACTCCTGGAACCAGGCCAGGCACTTCTTATTGGAGAACAGCTTCTCAGCGATCGGCCTGGCACCACGGATCTGAGGTCGGGTGAAACTACAACACAGACCAAAGGTTTAGGTTCAAAATGACATAACAGTTTCAAAATAAGTAAGGTAAGTAGGGTGGGCCATATGATGGTATATAATGTGTGTCGGTAGAAATGTGTCCACCAGTAGAGATTTGGAAACACTGTTTCCACTGCAGGAGCTATCCCTTAGTGTCTCTACTATATATTTGGGGCAGGCTGTGAAGCAAATCAGGGCTGGATTCTCACGTGAGCCTTGCAGCCTTGTGATTTAGGCAGCAGGACTGCTTATCACGTTCTCACGTGACGCGAGAGTGAGAGTTGGTGGCGGTAATGGATCGAATGGAGTGATGTATACCGTTACCATGATATAAAATGACATATACCACGATAGAAGATTTTGGCCATATCGCCCACCCCTACATGGAACTATAGTCACTGAAGAATTAGGACAGACTTCTGGTGTCATTTAAATAAAAAACACTGAACATGAAATGCGCGCGCGCGCACACACACACACACAAACACACACACACACACTTAATGGCATGATTTTATCCTCATCCTCCAACAGCTTCACTAGTCTACATCTAATTACACTTGCAATATGAAACCCAAACATGTGTATTGCTACAGTAAAGTCATATTGTTCATATTGTGAAACAGTTCATGTCAACCTCCGAGTCCAGTCCTTTTTCAGGCTACTGCAGGGTTTAGCCAGTGGCCGTCCTCTCCAGCTAGGAGCCTCTAACTCTCTAGAAGTTGGACCAACATGCTACAAAACACACCCAGGACCCAAACTGAGCAATGCACTGCAAAAACATCTGATGGAAATGTAAGATACAAAAGCAATTAAGAGTCAGGGAGATTTCATGCACTGCACCACTATATGACCAGAGAGGACAGACATACAAAATTATAGTGCGAGTGAATTACCTTGTAATTTTACACTTGCGCTCATTATCATCCGCATCAGGGTGCTTCCTCTTCTTCTTCACAGGCATCACTGAACCTTTAACGGGCTTCACTAGCTGGGCTACACATGGGGTAAAATAAAATCACGTTAGCAGGGGGTAGTAGCGAGATAACACATCCACCTACACACACCTCTAGATGACAATACGAGCCAATAATCAATTATCTATTTCAGGATAAAATGTGCAGGATCATACCTGTGTACCTCTGGCTGCCTTGTCCATTCAAATCTAAGAGATTCTAGAATAAAAGAAAGCAAACTCAGGTAAAAAGGTCCCAGCACAACGCTTTGATAAGCCTTAATCCAGTCAGAGGCAAGAGAGATTAAGACAGATATTGTACTGCAAAGTTACAGTATTATCACTGTAAATGTTGGACTGCATTAGCTTTGTATGCTACATTTAAAAATCAAACTACTTACAAGCTTGTCCAGCGTTTCGGATATTGTACTGATGTCTGGCAAGTGGCCCGGACTGTTCCTACGAGTAGACACATAATCAACACAAGCAAGATATCATTAGTACTCAGAGTATGTCAAACATATATGCTAGACATTACTTACTTTTCATTATTATTAAAACCTAGAGGAACATATTGATTGACCCAAAAATGAGCACAGCGACAATTATTTTTATCCTCTATCATGACGATTGTGATGCAAACAGTACAAACACAGTTCACATTGCAAAGTCATTTACCAGGAATAAGTGCTTTCAGGGATTTGATTATCCAGCGCAGCCTGTTATCAAATGAGGTTGCATTGTGTTGTGGCAAACTCTTATTTTGCCAGAGTCCTGTATTTTGGGAACCCCACTGTGTCAAAGCAGTGGCCATAATGAAACGAAGATGTGGGCCGAGTTTGTTCACGGAGCACCGTTTGTCTGAAAACGACAGTGAGGTCGGCCATTGATGTTGGCAGATGAGACCTGACTCACAGTCGGCATCCAGTTCATCACACAGGTGCTGGATGGGGTTGAGGTCAGTGTTCTGTGCAGATCAGTTTCTTCCACACAAAAACTGGGAGAACCATTTCTTTATGGACCATAAACAGGAAAGGGCCTTCCCCAAAACTGTTGCCAAGTGTGAGCCTGAAATGTCATTGTATGCTTCAGCATTAAAATTTCCCTTGATTTGAGCTAAGGTGCCTAGCCCAAAACCATGAAAAACAGACTCAAAGTGTGTGGACAGGTGTGTGTAACAACTTTGAATAAAAAGCCAAAACATTAAAAGTGAATCTTGGAGATCAATATCTAAAATCATGATGTATATAAGGCATGTTTTGCCTTATATACAGACATTGGGACCACTTTCAATTACAGATTTGACCAAGTTTAGTCAGTGTGCTGTCCTTTACAAAAGGACAATATGCCAGCAGCTGTCACGAGCATGACGCATAATTCCCCAAATGTCAGCGTTTTCATCATCTGTGTAATGTTGAAAAAAATATATTGAATAAGAAAGAAATTGTGTGCATTTAAGCATGGTCTGTGGTCGGTTCAACTTGTACTCGATAATCTGTCACATAACCGCACCGAGAGCCGTAATCAGGGTTCAGGTTGGTTCATATAAACGCTTCACAAACAACTGACAGACTGAGTCTGACATAATGTAGGACACTCAGCATTACCTAGAGCAAAACAGGGTTTATACAATCCTAATAAGATTTGTGACGTTAATTACGGCGAGCTTTACTACGAGTACTGCGTGTCTGCGATGTTGAAATTAAATACCAGGCTACAGGCTGTAGCAGAGGATATGGCTTATTTAAATGTCTGTAAATTTAACTTAAATATGGAAATAAACCCACTGTTGCGATACCTATTTTCAGTGAAAATCAGTAGAAATTAAAAAAAAATTTTGAGATTATTTTACCACACAACAGCGGGTTAACAAATCGCCACATTTAAGTGCTGAATATTTAACACTCTGAGGGGTCTGACGACTGTTTTCACGTGAGTTACCGTTACGTAAAACGGCTTTAGGACTCTTCCGTTGATGCTAGCATAACGCAGCTAACGAGGTTAGGATGACTAATATTATAAATGGTGGCCAGATATCGCATCTGGTTTTCGAATAAACGTCACAGAAACTTTAATTACAACATACAACACATGTTGTTAGATTTACATTCTTCTAGGGCTCAACCTTCGCTGCTAGGAGACTTCTTTTGTTTACTAGCTAGCGGAGCACCGCGGTTGTCAGAGCTAGCTAACTACACTGCTAACGTTAGCTAATTTTGTCAACACACGCGTCAAAGGATCATCAAACACCCTAAACCAAATTAAAACGAAGTATCAGAAAGTTGTTTGTTTTAATATCGTTAATAAACACTAGATTAAGTCCTTTAAATACTTCAAAACACGTACTTTTTACAGTTAGTAGTTGGCTGACAAATCTGTTCCACTTCTTCTCCTTCACCGGGGTTTTGGCATGGGTTTTGGCTGTCGCCGGCGTTTCCGGGGGAGTGGACGATACCACCGCTATATAGGGGTGTAATGCGAAATAATCGTTTCCATGTCGAGGATGTTTGCATACGCGCGTTTTTACAAAGAGAGATTTAAAAAACAACATTTGTAATCTTATTAAAACAAATTATATAACGTTTTAGCCACCAGCGAACCACGCGAGGAGAACGGCTAAATATAACGTCCACCCTGCCGGACCGAAAAAGGTGAAACGTGCATCTTTTTAAAGGAACAACCCTTTATTTTTGGTACACACAAGCAGCTCTCACACGTTCTTCAGTGTACTCAAACTCGCTGACCCTTCATGAAACCGCATGAATGTGACGCGACTTTTTTACCAGAGGCTGTAAGCTCTTATCACTGTCAGGTATCTGTATTTATAAACTCTCTGTCATGGACCTTACTGAAAAACAAATGTGGTCAGATGTGTCTGTAAATATGTAGTTGCTTTTGCTAATTTATTTATTTTTCGGATTACATGGTAGTATTTTATCTGTTCATACTAATAACAGAATGGTTGTCTGCTAGGGAAACACCACATTCATAAATCAAGAACACCTTTTATGCATCCCTTAACTAAAACTGAACTCTTCTAGAAGACAGTGAATCACATTTGATGTTTAGTCAACTCTTATTTATTTTTAATCACAATGCATTTTTTTATGTTGTCCTTGACATTTGAATTCTGGGGCAGCATGTGCAGAGGTGTGTCTGTCATTCCCCTGTTCCGATTTGTCAAATTAAAAAAAGAAAGTAAGAAAAAAAGAAAGGAGATGTGGGTTTGTGTGTTTGCTCCAACTTTTCTGTGTGAACCGGAATAACTGACCTCAAACCAGCGGGCCTCAGGTGTTTTTCCACAGAAACACAGTATAAACAGGCAGAGTGAAAGGGATAATTAATCTCTCTTGTGTAAACCAGTGGTAGAAGAAGTATTCAGATTGTTTGTAAACGTATCAATACCACAATGTAAAAATACTCTGTTACAACAAGAAGTCATGCATTCAAACTCTGGAAGGAAAGAAAGAAAACAGAAATATCTGTCTTTACAGTTGTCTTTATTTTGCCAGGAAATAAATTATTCAATTTTAAAAAATATTTGAAACAAGCAAAACAATGCAGCAAATGAAAGTAGTTGAACCACTCTCCTCCCACTCCAACAAGACAAAGTTTAATGTCTCTTTACTTGATGTAGTGGCAAACATTCGGCTGGTTTAGGCTGTGACTGATTGTGTTTAGTTCAAGTTTTGTCATTATGGAAGGCTACAGGTAAGTCTGCCCCCCTGTGCAGGCCGGACTGATGGGCGGGGCGGGTACACGGTTTCAAATGAGAAAAACACAGCAACCACAGCCCGCTCCACAGGCTAAAAACCACTTTCAGCTCCTTTAACCTCAACTAAAGTTAAACCAGATGTCTGATGACTGAAAAAAGCTACGGAAAGGTTTCAGTTTCGCCAGCTAATACTGATTATTGATTGGACAAGATGTAACACATTCAACTATTGTTTAACATGGTTTAAAATACAGAATGTCTAATAAGGGCAGTAAAAAAAGACCAGAACCTGTATTTTAAAAAAAGTTACCATGGAGGGAAGTGACACCTTTGTATGTTGTAAATACTTAGTTAGAAAAAGTTAAAATATATTTTCTGTTCAGTTTGTTTAAAGCTCTCTGGTCTGAAAGCTCTACAGTTCACACATACTGTGTTTCTAACTGGTTGATTACAGTTTTGTGCACAAAACTCTATGAAGCTGTGTCAATCAATATGATGACCAAACTATAAAAAAAGAAAAATAGTGACATAACAGATTAGTCAATACCTTAAATACACTCAGTGTCCACTTTATTAGGTACACCTGTGCAGTCTAGTGCAATCCAATACAACTGTTCTGCCAAAAAGTCACTTTAATGACGCCTATAAGGTCAGTTTTTGTCATAGAGGTGTTAATTCAACTACATGTTTAGCACTGAGATCATAGTTAGTGATGGAGTTGTACTGGATGTTTCTAATATTCTGCCCCCCTCATAGGGATAACAAAAAATAACAACTCTCAATATAATGTAGTCCAGTTCCACCACCTTTAATGATGACCTCAGTAATAAACATTGAACTGAATTTACACATATCCGACAACGTCAACAAAAACAGAACACCATGAGTTTCGTAAAGATAAATGTTATGGCTGAGCTGTTGTATTGGATTGCATTAAATTGTACAGGTGTACCTAATAACGTGGCCACTGAGTCTAAGTCTCTGTACATGTTGGCAGATATTCCCAGATTTCTTGAAGTTGTTGAATGCAGAAGCTAAAAGGTGCTTTGGGGTCAAATTGCATTTTTTGGGCTCAAGTAAGATTGTGAAATGATGATAACTTCAAAGCTAGTTGTTTTCTATCACCCTGTATGAACCTGTGAAAAACCTCTGCAACAGAAATGACAGTTTGTCAAAGTCTACAGTCATGCTAACAGCTCAGTGAGTCCGTACTTCACTTAAATGCTAATGTCAGCATGCTAACATGCTCACAATGACAATTCTAACATGCTGATGTTTAGCAGGTATAATGTTTACCATGGTTGCCATCATAGTTTAGTGTGTAGCATGCTAATTAGCACTAAACACAAAGTACAGATGAGGCTGATTTAGTCAGGTATGTCATTAACCAAAATATTGGACAAATTCAAACTTTAACCTGGTGATGGCGCTAGATGGAAAGGTCAGGGGATCAAAGCTGTTATAATAGATCCTCTGGGGACCATGAATGTCTGTATGAAGTTTTAATGGGAATCCATCCAATAGTTAGAGTTAGAGAATAGAGATATTTCAGTCTAGTGGTGGACCAATCAAAAATGTTCTACCATTACAATTTTTAGCTATGCCATGTTGAAGAAATTATATCAACGGTGAGGTTACACAAAAACTCTGAGACCAAAGAACTGCTTTTTGTGAACATCCGAGTACAGATTCAAAGCAGGAACCTGTCTAAAAACACGAACTCACACACACATTTAATGTAAGTTTACGCTTATTAGCTCTAAGCTGAAATTTGTACTTGGAACGTAAACATGTGTGTGCATGTGTTACTTTGAGTTTTCTGCTTTGAATCTGTACTCTGATGTCTTTGTTTGACATTAACATACTTTTGTTTCAGACTTTTTTTCTACAACTACAGATCGTTTCTACAGATTTACGAACTTGAATTTCTCATGCAGATGTTTTTCACAAGTTCTCAAGGGGTGATACACAACCACAGGTTTTGCAATTATTTCTTCACACACAATCACATCTCTAAACTCTCTAAAACTAAGTTTCTGTGATTGTTAACGTTCCAGAAAGAGCTGAACCACCCATCTGGTATCAAAGCAGACAAAATAAAGCATCAAAGCATCTGGAAATCTCACGGGCCAGGTGTTTGTACTGAATCATGAGCAAAATAAAAAAGACAGGAGAAGGAAAAATGCTTTAAGGGAAAATTCCAAGTCATTAAAGGAAAAATCCACCCCAAAATATAGATTCTTTTGTGTTATTTTATTTTTTCCTGGTGTTCCTAGTTTACCTCAACCTGCCACGTCTAATTTTAGTAATAACCTACATTTCCCAGAATGCCTTATGCTTTCATTCCGCTGCTTTCAATCATATTTGGATATAGAAATAGAAATATAGCCAGCTGGCCATCCAATTTGTGATCACAGGTAGACTCAGACTCAGCTCTTGTGTAAAACACTTTGTTTTATTGTTGCTTTGCATTCTGGTCAATTTTCTAGGAATTGGTCTCTGTGCCTCTTGTATCACAAATGACTCCATGTGCAAATGTTAAACTCCTCCCTCTCTATGTCTGATAGAGAAAAAAAATACACCAAACAACAAAACAGGCCCAGGAATACAAGATACATCACCAGCAGTATATCCATTCAGTTTTAGGGTGGATTTTTTCACTTCAAGCTGTACAGAAGTCCTCACTGGCTCAACAAACACACAGATGAGATACTATATGCAAATTATTTTTAGCATTTGTTGGGGAAAACCAAATGAGTGGAGCTCACTGTGTTAAAGCTGTTAATTATGTTAGATTTTACTGGGACTCCATGTGCCCGAGGATGTTTAAAGGTTGAAGAACAGAAGATCATCTGCAAAACACTAATGGAGCCAGGTCTGTGCATAGAGAACAAAACTGCATAATGTGATTGACATGAGTTCGTTTCATCTCAACCAGGCTGACATTTCAAAAAAAAAAAAAAAAAAGAAGAAGAAGAAGAAGAAAAGAGTTGGTAATAACAAGACAACTCTTTTGGCTTTTTTCATTTTTTTACAAGGAAGTGTGTAAAATGAAAATCTGATTATTACCAACACCCTGGTCTTATAAGCACAGAAAGTGAAAGCTCCTTTTTTTTTTGACAAACTGCAGGTATGAGTCGAATCATTAAAGTGGAAAGTGAATTAAATTAGCTTAAAATGTCTTTTGAAGTTGAAACAGAGGAGAGAGTTGCAGTAAATAAATGCTGTGTCAGCTCTATGAATGTACACTCAGTAAAACATCTTTCCAAAAAGAAAACATGAAAAGGAAACAAAAAAAAAACACATTTCAACATTCTTCATAAATATAGAATAAATATAAAAAGTTCAATCCCACACATTCACTGTTGTCGTCTTCCTCACGGCTCACAGGAGTTCACGTTCCAACATCAGAGCAGAACAACAAACTCACAAAATAATGTCACCAAGTTAAATCGTAGCAATGCTTTTAGGACTGAGGGAGACAAATGAATCCTCAGTTTATCAATGCAGTGTTTTTGACATGCTCTCTTAAAGAGTGCGCTCCTCTAATCTCAGTGCGACTGATTGTTTTAACTCAGCAGCTTTTTTCCTTTCTAATTCTAAAGTTTCAGTGACAGTGCTGAACATGTGGGGGAGCTGCTGTAGGAACTATTATTTAAAAGCTACAATATTTTAAACGTCTGAGCAGCAGCACGAATAAAGCAGTCACATAACTCAGCGTGAAGTGTGAAAATCAATGTAAATGTTGATGTGACTACAGTATTTCAGTTGCTTTAACACTTTCACCATTCAGCCCTTGGAGGACACAGACAAACACCACTTGTCAACTTCCTATAACTGCCTCTGGAAAAAAAATATCAACACATTGTAACGCTGGAGAATTTGGAGTCGCAGCACATAAAAGTGTGCGAGACTCAAGAATAAAAGCTGCAAAGAAACACACTAAGTAAAAGAAAGCAGCGTCTTCATTTCCCACTGGCTATACCTCACTTTTGTCTAGATGTCTCAGCCTGAACTACCCTACTGATAATTAAATAAATTAAAAAAAGAAATTGTATGATTTTGTGCATCAAGAAGGTGATTTGTCACATCGTGTTTAGGATGTTTTAGTTTTCCACGCCGTTCCAAACTTTTCAGACCTGTGAAGGATTAGTACTTAAAACAGAAAATCAAAGAGTTTCATTCCAAATGGATATATATGAATATTCATTGTAAACTGTAGTGCATAGAAAAAAAAAAAAAAAAATAATAATAATAATAATAATAATAAGTAAAAACAAGTTCATTGCAAGGAGAAGATAAAAAGAAAGGTCTAAGGTGAGTCATGACTCAAATATTATCCCAGAAATCATTCTACAAGAGTGTATTTTTCATGTTTGTTAAATATTAAATATCTCATTTTGGAATAAAACTCTTGAAGGATACGTTCAGATTGATTGATTTTGTACTCTCTCTGCCCAAGTAATCCGTCCTCTAGGGCTGCAACTCATGATTATTGTCATTATCAATTAATCTGCCGATTATTTTTAATCAATTCACTGTTTAGTCTAAAAAAGTGACGTCTTCAAATTGCTTCTTTTGTCCGACCAACAGTCCAAAAAAAGGACTCTTCATTTACTGTCATACATGACAAAGAAAAGCATCAAATCCTCACATTGGAACCAGCAAAGGTTTGACCTTTTTGCTTGAAAAATGACTGAAACGATTAATTGATTATCAAAATAGTTGCCGATTAATTTTCTTTCGATCGACTAATTGTTGCAGCTCTACCGTCCTCCTCTCCATACTGGCCTCCACTGTAGAGGAAAAACAAAACAAAAACAAGGACGACAAAATCCAGTTCTCTCAAAGATGGCGTCCAACACTGAAGCTTCAGCTGTCTGACTGATTCACAACGTTATTTTTGTTGCTTTTGTTTTGTTGTACTGAACGGGACATTTTACAGTTGAAAATGCTCTTGTCAGCGCTCTCTAGTGGACAAACTATGTTATGGAGGCAAATGTTTCTAAATGACTTCCAAACATATCTTTCTGTGCATTTTAGTGCTGCAATTTCTTGTTACTTCTTGGCCGACATATACACTGATACATAGTGGCTCTACTGCCCACTACTGACCCCCAGTTTCTGCCACTACAGCCAGCAGATCAACCTTTGTAAATACAATGTTTGCTGGCCAGTCGGTGCCTTGCAGCTCCACTGCCATCGGTGTGTGTGAGACTGAGAGGCAAATTGCAAAGCGCTTGTTGTCCGCTGAGGTAGAAAAGTGCTGTTAGCTAATAGATGAAACTCACAATCAGGTCACAGAGGAGGAAGTGCACTGCAAAATGTATACAACTTTGCTACTGATTTCATCTTTACATTGTTCAAGTAAAAAACAAGAAGATAATTTCACTTGCTTCAGTGAATTTTAACCTGCTTCAAGGTTTTATTGTCTTAAATGTTTCATACTTGTTTGCTACTGATATTTGTTGTAATTATTTTAATTATTTTATCTTGTTGATTTTGTTTACTTTAACTGTAGAGCACTTTGTAACCTTATTTTGAAAAGCGCTCTATATTACTATTATTATCATTATAGAATCTGACAGTCACAAAATATAGTTTAACATCTGTTAACGGGGGCAGCACAGCCCAGTCGGACTTCTGAATCATCACATGAATGTCGGAATGAGTTTTGTAGATTCTGACTTCTATTTCTTACAGTGGGCTGGACCCCCACATCGGGGGGCCATCGAGAATAAAATCGAAATAACTTGCGACCAGGAAAGAATGGATTGTAGTGTATAGCTTCTCCACTGATTCTGAAAAACCAAAGAGGGAACTCAAAGAGCCACAACATCATCATCATCATCATCATCATCATCAATACAACTGGAACCATGGCTGATATGTTACCAAACATCTTGCACCGAACGTCTGCATTCAATTTGAGAACGAGTGACATTACTGTTAAAGAGTGTGGCGTCTGTTGGATCTGTGAGTTTGGGCAGAAAGGGTGAAGAGAGGGCAACACACACACACACACACACACACACACACACACACACACAGACGCGATGATGGCCATATGAACTCTACAACAGCTCAGACAGCGTTCTCATTGGGGGAAAAGACCCCAAAAAACAGCAGCTCATTCATTTTAAACCTTAACAGCATTTTCTTGGTACTGACATTGTGCAAAGAATGACAGTCTAAGTGGATTAATGAGGTGAAAATTAGGTAATGGAGCTTCAATCTAGTCTATGTAAGTGTGTTGTGTTTCTACTTGACTGCCGCACCTGGTCTCAATTCTAGACGTGTCCCCTCTTTGATGCATTCAACTGTGATTGTGTGTTTAATCTCCCAATGTTCAGAGCCTGGGTCTTTACACACCAAATAAGTAGTTTGCAGTATAATAATTTCCTAACACAGACAAGGGTCTCCTCCACGGACAATACTTGTTTACCTGTTGACAAGCTTTACCTGCCACAGGGGATAAAAAGAAAAACTAAATATCAGCATTTAAGTGGCGGCTGGTCTTGATTTCCCGATCTTCTCAGACACAACCACAAAGTGTGACAGATCCTCCACTGAACAAAAACAAACAAAAATCATAAAGCAGCATGCTGTTGAAAGTGCGCACACACATACACACATCTAAAAGACCAGATACACACCATGCACCCAAACACACACATACACACACACAATTTGGCAAAATACTCCTCGGTAGTTTCAACTAATCTCCCCATCCGTGTCCGCTCCTCCTCAATGGCAGCTTTCACTCACAGCTTTTTGCATTCCCAGTTTGAAAATAAGACAAATGTAGAATAGGAGGGATGCAAAATAGCTGCCGCTAAGATGGCAGCTGTGGCATTAAGTGAAAGCAAAGGATTGATATCAGCTTGTTGCATTTGTCCTCCCCTCCCTCCTCACTCCTCCTCCTCCTCCTCTTCTGCAGTCCGTTGCTGATGAAAGTAAGGCAGGAAGTATTTAATTTAATAATGTCGCTATTTTTTTATCTTCTGAGCTGCTGGCAGACGGCGCACGCTGCCGTCCATCTCCTCCGATCAACACTAGAGGGCAGCAGAGACAAACAGACAGTCCGACGACTCAACTCTACGCCTCGAAAAGACACATCGATGTCTCACAAACACGAAAAATATCCACACTTTTGTTGAAAAGGCTCTTCCTCGTCCTTCAACACACTCCCTACTCATCATCACCCCTCTCCTTTTCTTCAGACACATCCTTTTGTTCCTTGTCCCCCTCCTCTTGCAGGTTTTCAAAGCGTCGGTCGCCGGCCAGGAGTAAAAAACAGAGCAAGAAAGCGCTCCCTCCCTCGCTGCCTAGGCCATGTAGATGAAGGTGTTGATGTCTGTCTCGTCCCTCTTTATGTACTTGTGTTCGATGAGCCACTCGATCTGCTCCTTGATCATCTTCTTCTGAGGCAGAAACATGTTCTTCAGGATCTCTACCAGCTCCGTCTGCAGCTGGGCATTGCTGATCCTCTTCCTCATCTTCATGATTTGGATGATGGCCTCCTGGAGGGGGAAAAAAAAAGCAAATGTTACACCTTTATAAGCTCTAGACTATATATATTGAAGATACATTCTATATACACACACAAGCTCATCCCTCCTGTCCTGGCTTCATTATACTGGCTGCCATTTAAAAATATCATACATGTTGGGAAGGCTCCAGATGAGACAGATTTATTAACCTCCTATGAGTCTTAAAGCAGTTAAAAGTCTCGTTTAGCTGCTCCAAAGTCTAAGTCTATGACAAGAAGGATTTAAAGGACAGGTTAACAATTGTTCAAGTATCTTAAGCCAATACTGACATGACAAGTACATTGAAAGAGTTTTTGGTCACTGTAATCGTTCCTCCTGTTCATACTGGCCATCAGTGTATACCTTCCTAACGTGATTCCAATGTAAGATATTCTGTGCAAAAATGCAATCCAAAGTTTATCTGAAGTCTTCAGCAGTCTGAGTTTGACAAATCAAGTGGATATCTTCCAAAGTTAGTGTTCTTAGGACAGAATTTGTACAAAACGTTTTGTTTCCATGGACTGTGTTTCCTTGCTGAGCCATGTTGGAGGGATAATAACACAAAGAGGGAATATTTTACTACAGTTTGGAAAGATTCCCACTTGATTCGTCTGACTCAGACTGCTGATGTCTGATTTGAGCTTCAGCTGATCTTCAGAATGATTTTTCACAAAAGGCCTGTGGATTTTGTCTCTAAATCTTTTACATTAGAACCGTGTTGGGAAGAAATCTCTTCCAAGCGCTGTTTCAACGTACATATGGGCATGTATGTATTGTTTTAAGACAAAATGTGAACCTATCATTTAAGCTTTAGCTGTCATGATTCCTTTTTTGAATTTCACATTTTATAATGATGGAATGATCTTCCTGAATTGCTGAAATTAGGGAAGTCTTTAGCATGTTTTTTTTGTTTAGTTTTCAGCATGATAAACCTAATCCCTCCTTTGGAATGAATTGGTACTGTTAGTACAAACCTTTATTATCATTATTTTGCAGCAGCTTGGTGTATATTTGCACACAACTGAGTAAACACACAGCGCTCCGGAGCAGCACTTCTCAAATCAGAGGCTGCAAATGTATCAACATGTCTGTTCTGCTGCCTTCAGATGGCTGCAGGGAATTAATGAACTTAAAGAGAAGCTTTTCATACAGTATTACACAGCTGAGGACAACAGATACTGTAGGAGTCACCCATTTTTATTTATATATCGATGCAGACTCTCGCTTTAACCATATTAAATGTTAATTTTCAATGCAACTTAAATACATCTACTGGTTAGAAATTGTTTATTTACAATTTAAGCATTATTCCATTACTGATGTGCTTGCACTGGTTGTTGTCACCACAGATAGAGTTTAGTTTAGAGATAAAATACAGAATGAAGCACGTTTTCTGTCTTGAGGCTACAGTCTGTCTGCAAATTCAGAAAAAAGCAGGGTTCGTACAGCTTTTTCAGAGTAAAATTCAAGCACTTTTCAAGCACTTTCTAGGTACCTAAACCAAACATTTCCAGACTCTCAAAGCCTTTATCATCACATCTAAATTGTTACTATAAATTCCAGGAGACAACAAACAAATATGACGAGGAGATCGTTTCATTTCAAATATTAAAAGATTTTTGGTTCACCTGATGAAACACCAGATTATGTTGAAAAAACATTTTTCAATGAGTATTTTTGAATTCAAGCATATTCCTAACCTTGAAAACATGACAGTTAAAATTAAGCATTTTCCAAACTTTCAAGACTTTGTACGAACCCTGACAAAGAGCAAAATCATCATCCAGTTAAAATCCCTGAAGACAGTGCGAGTGTTTTATTTTTGTACCTGAGTTCTGAGTATTCTGAGCTGAACGATTCCTTCATTCTCCTCTTCTCTCATTCGCTCTGTGGTCAGCTGCAGCCGGCCAATCAGATTGATCTTTCCCCGCTTCTGGACTTTGGAGTTTTTACTGAAAAAAATAACAGACACAAAGACACAGACGATCAATATCCCAAATATTTTCAGTTTAACAGTCATTTATAGTGAGATGTCGGTTAACAACATGCATAGTTGTGGTGGGGAGCAGACCTGAAAATTATGGTTAATTTATTTGGGAATAAGAATATATATATTTAGTACTTATTTATAATTTTATATTTAATTATGGTACAATATATATCATTGACACCTCTTGCATACACACTTCTCCTAGCTGAATGAAATCATGGATCAGTGTGGACTTTCACATTCCTGAGTATCACAAGTTTTTAGGAAACAAAAGTCTTTTGTTATGGGTTTAAAACAAAAATCAATGAGACAGGAAGTATATATAATTTTTTCTGATTTCTAAAAACAGTATTAAAACATACATGAGTGAGAACTCCTGGTTGACGTAGAAGAGTGTGCTGTCTGTGAAGTCTTTGGGCGAGCTAACTGGAGGGTCGTAAGATAACACCTGTCTCTTCAGCTTGGGGAAGGCCACCAGAGACTGCACAGAGAGTAGAAGAAGTAACATCATCAGTTCTTAAGTTATTAATACTGCCAACCAAGTACACAGTCATCTTGCATTATGGTACCACCATCCACTGTCTGTTGCACTCTGTCTGTGATCAACTCTCAGATTGGCGGGTAGATGGCTGGCAAAATTTTGTTCCATCTAAGCTGTAATAGGTAGACTGGCTGTGTGGCGCAGGCAGTATCTTGTTACCCATGAGTGGCAAAGAATATATTGAACCTCAGTAAATATCTTAATCCTGTATACTTAATACATAATGTAACTGGTGGATTGAAATAAAGCATTTAAAAGGTTTCCTTGGTCTGACCCAGAGTGTACGGCGTAGCTCTGCATCAGGCAGCTCTGTGGCCAGTTTGAGGTTCTCAAAGCTGATTCTCTCTCTGGGTCTTTGGTTCCAGGCGAACAACACCGCCAGCTGGAACGTCGTCACCTCCAGGTCGTACTGTCCCACCTCATTTTTAAACGTGATCTGAGCAAGAGGAGAAACAAAGGAGAATGCAGAGAAGGTGAGAAGAGCAGAGTGTCCTCTCACAGGCAAGATGGCGACACAGTGTTGCTCTGTCGGTTTGGTTTGGTAGCCTGACACATGAGAAAATACTCAGGACTCCCCCATCTCTTTCTTCAATTCATTAAATTCAGCTTCACTATAATGCTGCCAGTATTCTCCATCAGAACTGCTTGTCGGATGGTCGAACAGCTTTGGAGAACCAAAGAGATGATGAGAAAAAGATTTTAAGAGACAAGAAGAAAAGAAACAGTAAGGAAAAGAGAATAAAAGTGGGTTATGGAGAAGTGAGGAAGAATATGAGGAAGATAAAGTTGAGGGAGAACAGAAGGAGAGATTGCATGAATAAAGGGAACATTTATCCAAAACCAATTTCCATATTCTAGGAGTGAAGAAAAACTGTATTTTAACTCCATGAGATTCTGATTGCTGGCTCTTTATGGCAGCAGGAACTCTTATAGCTCACTCACGATGCCGTTGGACATGAGGTGATGCCAGTGGAGTTTACGACCACTGTGATTCCTCTTGTAGAAGTCTTCCACCTCAGGGATCAGGTCCTCCAGCTCTGTGGGCAGCGAGACAAAAACCTTCTCACTGCTTCGTGACCAAGCTCCGGCGTTCAGGATCTTAATGTTCACACTGTCCGCTGCAGGGAAAAAGGGCGAGAAGAACTTTAAGATATATTCTTTCATCAAGAGAAACATTTATGTTTGAGTAGCAAAATGAACCACAAATTAGAGTTACTATTTACTATAAATTTAGTATTGTCATATAAATCTTTCACCCCAACATGACTTTCAAAGGTGCAGTTATTTTGAGAAGGGGAGATAAGAAAAAAGAGAGAAAGACACTGTCGTGTTGTGGGAAAGTTTGCATTATTTATAGAGATGAGGTAAGCAAAGTCATGAATGCACATTATATGACTTCACTGAAAGTAGTGCACTGAATACAAATTACCTATGGCAGTGAGCTACCATGCAAAACACTGGCCTAACCCTCGGGAGTTCAGTGTCTTGCTCAACACTAACATATAGATGGGAGGAGCCAAGAATTTAATCTGATAAAGTCCTCATAACTGCTTTAAGCTCAAACCAACCAAGCAAGTTTCAAAAGTCTAAAATGCAAATATTTCAAAATGCATCCAAATCCTGATTGAACAGTACTGTTGCTGAAATGTAACTGTGTTCATGTTCTCACAGGTTATGTTGTCTGCTGCATGAAAGGAGTGATGGAAAGAAGACTCAAGTTTCTAAGAGACTAAATGGCAGCTTGTTGTGTGTGTGTGTGTGTGTGTGTGTGTGTGTGTGTGTGTGTGGTACCTGGCAGTGCCAGCCTGTTGTGTTTGTGCATCTCTTTGAAGACCTGATTGAGGTCCTCTGAGACCTTGATGTCCTGAAACATCCTGGCCAGCTTGTTCACATAATCGGCAGGCATTCCTACTTCCTACAACACAGAGGAAGAGAAACAAAGCAAAGGAGAAATTAATTCACTGGGTGCCTATTTTGATACATTTTCCTTTTATTTTGGGATGGTTACTGAACCTCAATTTTGAGTGACAAACAAAATGTTTCTGTAGCACAGACTCAAAAACTGTACAATACTGGTGTCATTGATCCCCAGCACAGCTCTGGTGCAACTCACTCTCAGCCACTCCACCATGTTCTCTTCAATCTCGCTGTCTGCTGAAATGTCCAAAATCAGGCGCCTGGTCAGGTGAGCTTTGTGGTAACGCATGAACACGTCTTTATTCTGGACGTACTTCAACACCAAGAGCTGCAAGGAGAGAAGATAAAAGAAGAGACTAGTGTGAAAACAGAGCAAAAAGGGACTGGGTTAGCCCTGAGCTGAGCCCAGTTTAGTAAAAGCCAGGCTAACAGGACAAAGACCCACCACTTCTTTGAGTTTGAGCTCGATTTCCTCTGAGGTGAGTTTCTTGCTGAGCGGAGTTTTCCTCAGCAGCATGTCGCAGTAGTTCGCCAGCAGTTCAGGACACTTTGACTCTGGCTGAGTCTTCATACCCACGCTGCTTGGAGGATGGGGATACACACATTTACATACACACCACAACATTGTGACTAGTTTTAATCATTCTGCATGCGGCATTACTGCATTCACAGTTAACGCTGAGGACAAAACAGACAGTTCCACTCACCCTTTCTGTTTCATAGGCAGCTCCAGTTTGAAGATTGTGGCGTCATTGACAACAGCCTTGTAGGCCTGCAGGGGAACAGAAAACCATGTACAAGTGATTACCAACATGAGAAAATAACTGTCCAATTAGAGCTGTGTATGTAGACTACGTGCTTAACACTAAACACGTCTGCAAGCTTCAGGCTTGAGAGAGGCAGCTACTGTACTTTGAGTCCATATGTGTGAATGAGGGGGTCAAGCTGTAATGCTGCCTGTGCTGCAGGCTTCGTTCTTTATGAATACACACATTTTGGGAACAAATATGAGACGAGGGGAAGCAGGAGATTAAAGCAAAGACAGAACAGCTGGAATGAACTCAAACGCCTTTAGCATCAATCATTTTCATTTAGCTGGTTATCGAAACCTTTAAAAAGGTGAGATTCTTCAGATTATATTTCTTAGTTGTGCGGTGCTTTGGAAGTCGGATAAAACAGACCTTGTCTCTTGCTGTGAGGAAGCGAGGGTCGTCCTGGAAGGCCTCCTTCACCAGCTTACTGAAGCGGTTAAACAAAGTCAACAACTGTTCCACGTACTTCTCAGAGTCCTGGACAAACACACACATACACACACACATTTGAAACTACTGTACATGTTGTGAAAGATGCCCTCCAATATTAACTTTGGTCCTCTCTCACGACATGTGCTTCAACTAAGGTAAACTAACTCAAATTTAAGGAGTTCTGGGATTACTTTTTAAAGAGGTACATTTGTTAATTATAATATGGCTCCACTTATTTGGTTGAAATTATAATCCTGTAGTTCTGCAAGCGGTTGTTGTGATAATTAATCACATTTTAACCTTTGGTGATTCAAGAAAAATGTGTTTTTTATTACTTTTGGCATCCTGCCGCCAAAAGTAAATGTCAAATGTCAGGCATTCTAAATTACATCAAATTATATAACTTGGACTATAAATAACTATTAGACAATATTATTCAGACAGAAAGTCTGAATGCTGGTAGTGATGGTGTCCATGAGGCAGGTAATCTGGTCCAAACTCACAGATATTAACACCATGAAAGGTTCCTTGTACTTGTCTGTTTGCAGGATTAATAACTGAAAAGTCTGGGTTTAATTATGCATCATGATTATGATGTATGTATGAACTGAACATGAGATTGAGGAGATGTGCTAACTAATTGTTGCAGTGTGTGTTTGTGCACGTACAGTAGTGATAGTCTCGGCAGCAGCCACCATGTCTGCTAGTCCACCACTGATGATATGTTCTTCCAGGTCTTTCAGCATGGGCTCGATCCCGTTGGGAACTTTGTCCATCAGCGAAAACATCAGGTGCAGCTCTACTCCGCGGAGAAGAAAATCAGTGTTACACACAGGACATGAAGCATACTGTCTGAATCCAAAAAGTCCTGCACTTTCAGACTCATGGATAGTCAGCCGCATGACTGTGAAGTCCAGAGAGCAGAGGACAGTCCAAATCCACAATTCATCAAGTCCACATTGGGCCTCAAGTGGACTTTCTGCAGACTTCCATGGAGTCTGCTGCAGGTGCAGGCTCCACCACTTTGCTCATAAAGTTACCCATCATTTTTAGCAATATGGATCAGATACTACAACTACTGCTACTACCAATGATAATAATGATTATAACCATAATAATATGAATACTAAAAAATAATACTTATAGTAGTAGTAGTACGTATAATAATTATATAATAATTATACTACTACTACTACTACTACAAATAATAATAAAAATAATAATAATAATAATAATAATAATTGGTGGCAGGCATTATGAGACTGGTGTCTTCTAACGCTGTGAGTGATCACAGCCCAACAACACACAGCAAATCAAAAACAGGAAAAGTGTCATGGGAAAAAAGACAAATGCTCATCAGCTATGACTGGTTGGCAGGTTGCACAGCTCGACTGGCGCCTCTTGGCAGGAAACCAACCAACGCTGGGAGAAGCTATATCTATTTTTAAAGTCTACCTGACTGATGCAACAGTGAATGTTGATGCCACTACGTCTAGCAGATATTAAAGAGTTTGTGTCTTGCAAAACAAATGAGGCTTACTTTATCATGCTACATTTAAAACAAAACACATGCCATTGATGTGACAACAGCGCAGCAGTACTCACTGTCTGTCTCGTTGCGTTTGATCATCCCTGGACACTCAGCTAGGATTGTCTCCTTGAACGAGGTCACCAGAGCGTTCACACAACACTCCATAAGCTGTGAGGATACACGGAAAACAAATAAAGACTCACTATAAGGGCAACTTTGAAATAAATAAACAGGCATCACACACATTAAATGAAACTCCTGAAAGGTCAGAGTCTTCTTTCAGGATACGTTTGGTGCTGAAGTGAAACCATAATCTGCGCCAATCACAAGAAACAAGCCTAAAAGAAAGGTTTTAGGAATAAATGAAGACACCGATTTACATCTGACATTCGGCAGTCAGTCATTCTTGAAAAACCCACTCAGATCTGACAACATGCGAGTCCATGTGACTAGTTTTTACTAACCCTGGTTTGTTTGTGATTGGGCTGTAAAACCTAAATAAACCGAAAACAAAAAAATAGCAACAGAAGCAAACATCTGGTGCAAAACTATATTCTTCTGTTCTGCATTTGTCTGTTTTAACTGTCTTCTAAAACAAAGTGAGCTGAATGAATAAAAGAACTGTCAATTATACTGCAGAGCTAAAAAAATACATTAGGTATGGCCGATATTATCGACCAATTCTAGTTGATCACAGATATATTGTCTGTATTGTATTATCGGCTAAGATGTTGGCTAATAGCCAACAAGAAATTACAGTCGGAAAAATGTGTTTCAGGTAACTTACAAACTCTGTCTTCATTCCATAGTTTGTTCACCAGAAAGCACTGAGTTCTTTAACAACCTAATTTAAAGCTTAATTAAGTCATTATTTGACCACTTGTGGGCAGTGCATAGACATATTATCACCTCATAAAGATGGCAAACGTTAACAAATACTTGCCATTTATGCATCCAGGAGACACAGGCCGACATTATCATTCATTTTTCTTCCTCTTTCTTCATCAACTACTCTCTAACAGCCCTGTAGAGCTGATGGGAATTGTGCAGCCAGTTGATAATTCTACATTACACATTAAAATACATTACACATTAAGTTACTATAAAAATATTGATTAGAGCAGCTTTAAGAGATCCTCATGAAAAATTATAATATTATGTTAATGTTTATGTTACATAAAAAGCAATTATAGAACGTATTATTAGATTTCTTTTTAGTCTCAAATATCAGTATTGGTCTCAAACATACAGTCTGGGTCAGGCTATTATACTGTTCTTCACCCATGTACTGTATGTGATCTGATAACAGCATAGCATAAGGGAAATAATTGGCTAAAGAAACTGAAAATAAAATTGCTAGTATTGATACTTCAGATCCTGTCAAAGACACTTACTGCTTGAACAGAGTTACATTCACGACGTGTCTCTAGATATCTAAGTGCTCTCTTCTCCTCTTCTCTCAGCTTTGCGTCTGCCTGCAGGGAAACGCACATAAACACAAGGTTTCACAACACTGAATAAACCAACTATTAAAACTCTCTCACACACCCAAGGTAACAATGTTTTTTGTCTTCACATCTGTCCACAAAATTTGATATGCCAGTTTGCATGGTTGCATCTTCATACTAACACTTGTACTTGTAATAATAATATTATTGTAGCGTACATATTTCATGTAGTTCTGGACGCCATTCTGTTGCAGGTAGGACGGTGCCTGAGTTCTGTAAAACCTCTCTGTGGAGTCCAGGTATGCTTTCTCAAAGTTATCCCTGTAGATCTGCAGCTTGTCCTCTGGGTTCGAACACAGGTTCACTGGTGGAAGAGAAGGACAAAGAACGGGACAAAAAGTGCTCATTAACTGTAGCGTTTTTTCTTAATTAGTGTTCATGCAGCATTCAGTTTTTTTCTGTTTTTTCTAACATCCCCTCCTGGATATTGTCAGTACATCTGCAGAAGTAAGGGTTTATTTAAACTACTGTGTCTCTATTTCTGCCTGTACCAATTTGTGTTTCCGCACATATTAGCAAAAATGTGTTCATCTCTGTGTTTCTCTGCCCTCCCATGTGTTTATTTATGGTCTGTCTTACCATACGACTCTCGTACTCCTATAACAAGCTGGGAGTCGAAGGCCTCCCCCTGCCTCTCAGCGTGCACCAGCTTCATAGCACTGTCCTGCAGGCGACTCTTAATGTTGGAAAAGATCGACTCGTTCCACGTGTCCAGCATCAGCTGAAAAAAATAAGGTAAGGGCAGTGATGAATGTACATCGAGAGCACCAAAATTGTGTTAAAAATAAGTTACCTTCCATTTCCTGCCATCCAAGAATAGTCAAGCCCAATTTATTTATGAAGTGCTTTTAACGAAACTGTTTCCATCTGCCTGCTGAATCATATTCCCTCACCCACAACTTCCTCCTCTACAGGACTTTATCTTAAAATGAAATAGTTTTTCTGAGCGACCTTCCTCACAGGGATCAAACAAATATCACATGATTCATACTTTAAGCTGTTCTCTCATAGGAGGATATTTAGGCTAACTGACCCTTAGCTACTCACTGCAGCCTACTTCTAACACTGATAATTTACAAATATAATGTTTTCCCCCATGTGAGCCACTTACGCTCACTCACATCCTCTCCATCTCACGACCTCTTCATCTCTTCTGCCTTTAAAGAACTCCTCTCCTTTTCTCCTGTCTTGTTAACCTCCTTTAGTTGATGATTTCAGGTCATTCTTTCTTGTTGCTTCTCGCCTCCTCTTACTTTATTCATCCATTCCCCTCCTGCTTCTCTCAACTATTGTGCAAAATGTTGTTGTCCACACCGGCCTTCTACCTGCCCCTGATGTTCTCCTTCCTTCACCTCCTCTCCATCTTGCTGCTTCCTCTAATGTTTTATAAGTCATCTCATCCCCTCTCCTCATTCCTCCCCCTTTTCTTCTTTGTGCTTGATCTTGACCTCTCAACCTGTGGGGTTTTCACACTCCCTCCTCTCACCTTGCGTACGATGCTGTCCTCCATGTTTGTTTTCTTGTTGCTGCCCTGTTTGCCCATCAGCGTGATCTCCAACTGACAGAAGGGTTTGGGCAGGATGTCGCACTGGGTGAAGAACTTCCTCCACTCTACAATGTAGGCCTTTAGCAGCGCTGTGTCGTCCTGGTGGCTCAGCACCCGCTGCCATGGCAACAGATGCAAGCAAAAGTTAGAGGTGGTACAGGTATGAGGGTTTTTTTACCCTCTTTGCCTGGTTGCACCAAAAGGGGAAAAATAGTTTTTAAAGATTGATTTGATCTGAGAAGAATCACCTTACAGTAACACTTATTCTTAGTGCATAAGAAATGTATTACAGTAATCTTAGAAAGCAGAACATGTTACTAGGTCCGACCTGGTAAGATTGCAGTTGTGACTTTTAGGTAACAGTGACCAGGGTGCTTAGTCAGACATGAGACCAACATGTAAAATTGCCATCAGATTAACGTAAAGGGGTGCATGTCTAAAAGGAGCTCACTGATGCCGAAAACAAACAAACAAAAACCCATAAAAATCAAACCAGCCGAAACACACGCTACTTACAGCCTGTGCTTGTTTGATGAAGTCTAGGATGTCCTCTTTGAGGGCTTGGTGGATTTTGGCTGGTCCTTTATCATCCCATAGACACACAGCATGAACATCTCTGGAGGACAGACATGAAGGAAATGAGATATCACTAACACTCATTCAAGTTCATTATCAAATGTGAGAATGTGTTTAAAACAGTGTATCTGATATTCATTAAACTTTACAGTAAGGTGATGGTGAAGTAATCCATGCTGCCACTGAAAACGGCAAGGCTTTGGGAGGTCCTGGTACTTCCTGATATCATTTTCAAAAAGCTTATGTTGCCAGGCAACAAATACAACTCAGCATTTTCTGTGATATTTCTTAGCAACAAAGCTTAATTCAAGCAAAGTCTCTGGAGGCTTAAAATTGTTTCAAAACCTCAATGTCACATTTTCTAGAGAATCAAGGCCCTGTGGAGCACAGCATGTAAGCAAAAGCAGGATGAAATGTGAGTGTCCATCTCAGAACAAGGTTTTAATTTCAACCCAACGTCATGGTCACTGAGAGAGTCCTGCCAACACTGGCAGGCTGAGCTGTTCCCTTGTTTAACTTAGTTTGTAGAGGAACACACCAACGCTGCCAACTGCTGCCTGGCAGTGACTGCATAGGAAACGTATTTGAATGCTGCCTCAACTTTTCATTTTCAGTGGTTTTGTCCCAGCATGGGTTCCTGCAAACTATGCATCTTAAACTCTGGGGCACTCTCCTGGGCCTTTACTCAACATGTCTCAAACCCCCACATGGTAAATATACTTTCAGAAATACCCCATGAAATGTGACCTGTCTTTCCAAAGCTCTTAGAGGAGATGATAAATCATAATTAATCTCTCCATGTTCCTCTTCTCATCCTGTTTCCCAAGACCTAAAAGAGCAATCACCAACTTTCTCTTCTTTTTACTCTCCACATTATCCCCTTTGTTATTTAAGGTTAGTCACATAAGTCATGTCAATTTCATTTATTTAGCCCAATATCATAAATCACAAATTTGCCTCAAGGTGCTTTAAAGTCTGTACAGCATACAACACCCTCTATCCTTAGACCCTCAATCTGAATAAGAAAAAAACTCTCCCCAAAAAAATCCTTTAACAGGGAAAAAAAACAATCAGACAGCCTTCACATTATTATAAATGTGGCATAACAACGACAATTATGTAATCTTTAATTTGCTGAAATGAGACTTTTAAAATTGGCTCCTGAAGTAGCTTTCTATTATAAGAGATAGTTAAGCTATGGAAACAAGACACAGTTTATGAGTGGGAGAAACCCCACAACAGGCTTAACTACAAATGTATGACATTGTCTGGGGATTACGTAAAGTACAACACCTGCTGGTAAAAACTAAGCCCATCTCTTGCATGTGTGTGCTGCTGAAATGCACCAAAATAGTATGCTGTGATTTGTGAGCGGCCTGTTGTGCCACTCTGTGTTCAAAGTAAGGCAGCTGTTTTCAGGATCTGAGGCAGCAGCTATGCTGATCCTGCAGTGGATCACACAGAAAGGCTTATGGGACAGAGCAGAGAGCATCTCTTACGAGAACAAGTCGAACCACTGTTGCTTGGTGACGGCCTCCTGTCTGAGCAGCTTGAGAACGATGGGCCGCATCAGATCCCACTTGTCCTCAAATTGCAGGGACCCCTTGTTCTGGAGGAGAGATATGGGATGGGTGGAGTGGGAGGAAGACGAGGCAGACATGCAGAGATACACAAAGACATACATAAAGAATGAAGATAGACCAAGGGCTGGGATCAAGCAACCTAATTAGATTTTCAAATGTTACTGCAATAGAATAGCTTTTCATAATTTTACATTAACCTAAGGACATGTTTAATTAAGAAGTGCTTTTCATATCACACTTATTATCACTTCTATCATTAAGTTGTACCAGTCTATATAAGTTTTGGTAACTGGCTAAAGTGGGAGCCTTGCATGGAACGACTGGTTGGGTTACACAAGGAAAAGAAGACACAAGTAATTATTTTAAAATAGTATTTCTGTAAAATATAAAATGTTTTCCATTGATCTCACATACTACATATCAACCTGTTCCAACATTTCATTTAAGCCATATCACACTCACTTTCACTGACATATTCAGATCCCAGAGCCCATATTTGTCTGCTTTATTACACTAAACAGTAAATTCTTAATGTTTCTCCACACTACAACTAACAATTATTTCCCTTACTGACTAATCTGTCTACAATTTATTAAGTCATTCAAGAAGTCAATTCATTTAGTCTATTAAATGTCAGAAAATAGTGAAAAATGCCCATCACAACTTCTTGGAGATCAAATTACTAGTCCAACCAATTGTCCAGAACCCAAGAGATGTTCAATTTGTAATTATAATCACAGAAAAGCAACAAATCCTCACATTAGAGAAGCTGTAACCAGACAAAACAAAATTTTGATCTTTAAATTGATTAACATTTCATTTTTAGCACTACTACTTCCTTGTAATTTCCAGGTATCTTTGCTAGTAGTTGCTCCAACACTTGGCCACATTAAACTAAAGCTAGCTTCAAAAATACAAAGATTAGCTAGTTTTTCTTTGTGACACATGACTATAACATGAATACTTTGGGTATATTTAGGCTGCTGATCAGACTAAAAAATGTTAGAGCTTAATGTGAGGGGCATACTCAATTATTTTTGAGATCTTAAAGCTTAAACAACAACAGATTCATAACAAATAACAGCTAACATGAATAGTAAAAATAACCATTACCCTAGTTTAAAGCCTTGGGATCTCGTTGTCTATAATGAAGGTGATAATGGAGGTGAAAAGTCCACTATTGCATTCATCATGTATTTCCACAAAATATCAGTAAAATAAAACAACTGCTGCTACTTTAGCTGTACCCTGTGGCTCTCTGTCCACCTCCATGGGTTTCCTGAAAAGTGCCCAAGTGTCAGACGGGGGGCGGGCCGCCTGTCAAAAGGTACCTTGCTAGCCTTTCAGCTACCTGGACAGTGACTAACTTAACGGTGAATTATTTTAATGGCTAATAATGTTCAATCAAACTCTATACAGTTTACTTTAGTCATTAAGTGTTTAGCTACTTGTATAGATGATGTTTAATAGGGCCTTGTGGATAAATACGGTGTATTTTGTAGGTTCATCCTGAGAGGAGATCGGCGTTTTTTTTGCCGGTTGTTAGCTAACGTTAGCCCAAATAAAGGCGCTAGCACGTTAGCAGCAATTAGCCAAAAGAAAGAGCTTTACGGTTGTGCTGCGAACGGGAAGGAGTGTCTTGTGTCGAAGTTCGTTTTCCCTTGGAGCCGTGTTCCCCATGCTCTCCGGTGTCGGGTTCGGGGCTTGATACGGGTCTTCATAGGCTATGGTTCGTCGTCGCCGGGATGAGTTGTTTGGGGTAACGGCTAATGTTGGGTTTTAGTTAAGAATCACAGAAGAAGACAGGTTGTGGTTCGGTTTGAGGATGGGTTCTGTTCGAGGCACGGGGGATACATCGTTGGGAAAACAGACTCCGACACAACACTGGACTTCAACAACGACAACGGTGGCAAGTGGGACTTCAGGCGCACCAATTTGTGCATTTATTTTATATATTTACACTATTAGTGCATACATATATATGCCATAATAGGGCAAATATGTATATCCGCTAATAGTGAAAATATATGAAAGCTTAGAGTTTAAATCTGCACACAAATAAAGGAAATACGATATATTCAAGTGCTTCTTACCTTTAACAAATTAGACGTCGCCATGTTTCTTCAACTTATCACCTCGCAGAATCTCGCGAGACAGGTGCTACAGCTGGCTCGGGATTAGGTCATGGTAACCCTGCACACTGAAATTAACTGCTGTAGTTTAAAAACCCAACAAGTTAAAAGCCTATACTGATGAGGTTTTACCAAAGATACCGTTTTATATATCATCTTTTTATTTTTACTTGTAAATAGCACATACACCAAGCTACTGTCTCTAACAAGTCACTATACTGCCTCAAGGATTTTGGAGTTCTACCACTGACATATTCACACAATTATTTTCACATTTAATTTATATAGTGTAATGTATGTAATGTCATTGTTTTAAATTTTAATTACATTTTTATTTTATTTATCTAATTTAAATAGTTCTCCATTTATTCCTTACTTCTTAGCCCTTCTCTTGAGTTGCTGTAATGCGAATTTATGCCCCAGGGGATCATTAAGTGTCATGTTGTGGTGATTTTTTTGTATTATTAATCTGAATCTGAAAAGTAACTAGTAACAAAAGATATCAAATAAATGTAGAGGAGTAAAAAGTACAATATTAGCCTCTGAATTGTAGTGGAGTAGAAGTATAGAGTAGTAGCATAAAATGGTAAGTACCGTATACAGTAGGCTACTTGAGATAATGTACTTAGTTTCCACCACCCCATTTCCATAATGAAGCACTTTTCCTTCAACACGTGTTGTTATCTCATCAGCAGATAACAGATGAGTGTGAAAACAAGAGGAAGCACAGTGATGACTTCTCTAAATGTGTCTTTCATCATCACTTCTTATCTTTAAGTGCTGCCGGCTGTCTTCAACACATTATATACACACTCACGCAGATAAGTGAAAGAGTAATCTTTGCCCTCTGAGTCAGTTAATCATCAATCAAGGAGTCAAGGAGTTAAAAGCGTGTAACAGTTAAAACTCAGAGAGGATTCCTCCATCACTGGTGTGGCAGCATGGCTACTAAACTGTCCGAGGATGCATGCAGAAACGTGGGTTACGAAAACCAGAGCAGTGGACTCATGGCGAGGATCAGGAAATTCAACCACAAGGAAGTTTTCACCTGGTGAGTGGACAGAGCAGATGAGAGGAAAAGAAGCACGTTAGGGGGTTAGAAAGAAGGTAGCCCACAACTTTATATGTTTGGAGCTGAAATTTCTCAGCATTTAAACAGTGGTCCTTTTCAAATAGTGGTACTGCTACTTTACTTATATTTTAATTTGTATTTTGAGGTACTTGTACTTCCATTTTATGCTATTTTATACTCCACTACAATTCAGACACAAATATTGTACTTTTTACTCCACTACATTTATTTGATAACTTAGTTACTTTTCAGATTCAGATTAATGCTACAAAATATATTCAACAAATAAATTATGATGTATTATGATAGGTTAATATAATATAAGACTTTATTTGGAGAAATTCACAAGCCACCCAGCAGTATATAAAATCATTAAAATTAACTCCACTTTTACCATCTGTAACATTAAAGTGATGAACACATTAATGCATCAATACTTATAATCCAATAATATAATATAAATGATTCTGAAATGGGCCATTCTGCATAATGAGTACTTTGATGCTAATACTTGCTAATGTAAGAGTTTGAATGCACTTTTACTTGTAAAACAAGTTAGGCTAGCTGTTTCCCCCTGTTTTCAGTGCTTATGCTAAGCTAAGTTAGCCGGCTGCTGGCTGTAGCTTCATATTTACTGTACAGACATGAGAGTGGTATCAAACTTCTCATCTATCTCTTGGCCAAAAATAAGCATATTTCTGAAAATGTCAAACATTTCCTTTAAGATTATAGTCACCACTGATATGTTTTTAAGCATGTTTAAAGTGGACGACATTGAAAAATACTTTAGCTTTAAAGGTCCGCTCTCTCTCAGGCAGTTGGCCAAGACGTTAGCCATGGGTCAGGGCCTGGCTGCGCTCATCTGTGGGACGGCCATCACCTCCCAGTACCTGGCCACAGACTTCAATGTGAACACACCCATGCTGCAGAGCTTCTTCAACTACACCCTGCTGTGTGTCACCTACACCACCACGCTACTCTGCAGAACAGGTAACACCACCACTAAGGGTCTGAACACCTGAGATAATACCTGTAACACAGGAGTAATACTTTTTTAAATGATAGCAATATTACTATATGTTTCTGTTTTACTAATAAACTATAGCTAAACTATAGCAACAGTGTGATATAAACAGGCATCAGTGGTGGAAGGTACATTTACTCAAGTACTGTACTTCAGTACTATTCCACTACATTTTTTTTTACAGCTTTAGTTAATAGTTACTTTACAAAACATGTGATCAGGTTATAAAATATGATGCATTGTGACAGATAATAGTTGAATAAATAGTTAAAATTTGCTTCACCTTGACCAACTACTCTACAACAGTAAAATGCAAATCACTGCATTACATTCTCCTTTACATTTATTAATTTGGCAGACGCCATTGTCCAAAGCAACGTACACATGATATTCTACTGATATAATAGTTTAACACTCAGTTACAGGGCCATTGACTTCTTTTACTTTTTATACTTATTTTGCAGATAATATTAAAGTAACATTTTTAACGCAGCAAGTTTATATATAACAAAATATTTTTACAGTGTTATTGCTACTTTCACTTAAGTATTTGAGTATTTCCTCTACCACTGACAGGCACAAAATTATACAACTTATATATAGATATATAGAGAGAGAGCCAAGGAGACAGTGTCAAATTGTTTGTACAGGCTGTTCAACAAACATTTACATTGGTTTTTTTTAATAATTACTTATTCTATTTCATGACATTACATTTCAATTTGTGCATCAATGGGAAAATTCATTTGCACATTTCCTAATAATGAATGGAACAAGCAAAGATGGTAGAAGCAGCTCATCTGCCCGCAGGGATCTGCAGTGATTCAAACTGTCCTCAGGCTTGGTGATGATACTGAAGTTCAGGGTTGTTCCCCTTTAAAACGTAGGGGATGGAAATATTTTACAGATTCTGAAGAGGCGATGGTGGAAGTACCTTCTGCTGGGGCTGGTGGACGTGGAAGCCAACTACGCTGTGGTTAAAGCATACCAATACACCACCCTCACCAGTGTACAGGTGGGTACAGGTTGTGTTTGTGAGGGTGTCATGGCCGGAGTTTTTGTTGTGAAAACAGGTCTCAGAGCCGGAGCTATGGCAAGCCGTGAGGGTCAAATTCTATATGCTATTATACACATAAAATAAGAAAGGAAAAACAAAAGTTGGTCAAAAAAGTGTAAACAATAAACTTGCTCTCATTATGGATGTTTCATTTCTTCTTCTTCTTCTTCTTCTTCTTCTTCTTATTATTATTATTATTAGTTGTAGTAGTAGTCATAGTAGTAATACTAGTATTAGTATTAAGAGTGTATTAACCTCGTATGTACCTCATGTTATATATGCGTTAAGTTGCATAAATATTGACCCAATCCTGTTCTGGACATATGAAGACCAAAACCTTTTTAGTGCATTTATGGAGCTGCCTTTCTTCAATAACATATATAAAAGAAAGATGCTTTGTGACCCTTTCTGTAGCTGGAGAAAGAAATACAGGGTTTCTCTGACATCTCTGACAAAAGTAGATTGAATTCTACTTTTTCTTCTACAAATCTTTGTAGGATTTTATGCCCTGGTCATTATAGATGTCCCCCAACATCAGGATATTCGTATACAGCCACGCTGCCAACAAGACGAGGCTTTACCAATACATAAACAACAGTTATACCATATAGATTTTATATAATATATAAGACATTTAGCTGTTTACTTCTAAACTCCCTGAAGACATGATAAGACTGGATTAACTGACTTTTAGTCTAATGCCACCAGAAGGTTCAACCAATGAGATTATTTGTGCTTCAAGAGGATCAATACTCTCCAATATTTAAAAAAAAGCCTGTTTTGTGTTAGTAAAGCACAAATAGTTGTCCATTTAAAGTGCTACTTGAGATTTGCCGCAGAAGAATTGTTTTTAGTGCAGTTATCAATTAATTAACAAGATGACATCACTTTCATCTTGGAATTAAATGTGTGTATTTGTATTTATTGACATCTGTGTTTATATTTAAATGTGTTCCTGTCTCCAGCTGCTGGACTGCTTTGTGGTCCCGGTCCTGATGATACTGTCCTGGTGGGTTTTGAAGACACGCTACAGGCCAGTCCACTATGTAGCCGTCTGCATCTGTCTCCTCGGGGTGGGGGCCATGGTGGGGGCCGACCTGCTGGCCGGACGAGACCAGGGCTCCAGTAAGAACTTCCTTGTAGCGTTTACTCACAACTCGAGTTCGTCAATGCCCCAGGCTATAATTTATTTAGCCAATAATTCTGTGATCAGGGCTGGCAATTATCAAACTGTTAAACTTAAATGTGAAATTCTGGACTAAAGTAAAAGATTAAAGTGAAATTCCTCCACCTTTACTTGAGAATGAATTATTTAATTGTGGCTCCAGAGGGAGCTGTGCGAAAGTCTGATAAATTGCCTCAAGTGATGTCACTTGAGTCAGCGTGGGCTGGGTCATTGTGGGTAATGTAGGCATTAGGTTTTGACAAGGAAGAAGAATGCGTGGAATAAAAAAAGACGACATCTCTGGTTCTGCTCAATTGATTTTGATTTTTTTTCTTTTAAACTGTCCATCGTGAGAGAATGTTACAGGAGCGCAATGCTAAATCAGTGGAGTACTCTTTAAGAATAAAAGCTATTTATCATAACTCTTAGAACAAAAAATATCTCTTAAATTCAAAAGACTGTTATCTCAGAAGCTCTTTTGATGGATGTTACATCACTTTTTTTTGCAATCCTTAGGTGCAAATGAGAAGAATAAAGCTGGCACTGATGTTCACAATTACTTTCTTTCTTAGTCTGTTTTCTTTTTAAATGCCTTAATGGAGGAGAATTTATTTTTGTAAATCACAAAAACCCAGCAAGCTGCGTCTGAGATATTGTGCACAGATGAACAAACCAACTTTGCACCATCATCATGTCAATCAGTATGTTGACAATGTTGGACCACAGTAATGATACGTCTCTCGTCTCCTCAGCCTCAAACATCCTGTTAGGTGACGGTTTGGTGCTGCTCAGCGCTACGCTGTACGCAGTGTCTAACGTGAGTCAGGAATACACCGTGAAGAACCTGAGCAGGGTGGAGTTCCTGGGCATGGTCGGCCTGTTCGGCACAATCATCAGCACCATACAGATGTAAGTGTGTATGGGTGGGTGTGATTAGTTTTAGGACTCATTCAACATTATGTTTAATCTGGTGATATTTTGTTTTCCTTTACCCAGGGTGATCCTGGAACGTAATGAAGTTGCTACCATCCAGTGGAGCTGGCAAGTCGGTCAGTACTCATCTCGCATAGAAACATTTTGAATACAAAACATGCATAAGACAGGATAAGATGACCATTCAAAGATTTCAACTCTCCAGGTTAATTTAATTGATTTTACAACAAAAAACTATCTTTGTTGTGTAGATAGATACATATATAAAATGCCTAAAGTCTTTGTAGTCTCTGCTTTTCTTCTGAATAAACTGAAAAGTTGATCAGCAATTTACCTTGTCGTAAAAAAGGGGAATAGGTAATCTATGACCCTGTATTGACCTCTGTTAGTGACCTGCAGGAGCTGAAATACCACTGATTACATTTGTCCCCTTTATATCAAAGGCCCAGAATAATCAAAACATGTTCATACACTACAAATCAATCAGTATTTAAAGCTGCATTCAACATTTTTGATCACTGAGGGGCAGAAAGTACTCCAAACTCACAGAAACACCGCTCTGTTCTGGTTTATCAAGACGTTATTGTCAGTGTTGGGGAAAACTCTGCAAAGTTATACACAATTTTACGAGTATCCATTACTTACAAAGGTTCAGGATATATTTGCCGGGGGGAAGCAGGGGGACACTGCTAATCTCTCAAAAGGGGAAATACACCCACTGACAACAGCTCCACTATGTAAGCTAACTACTCATAAAACAACAATGTTAACTATTTCTACACATTTAATACAGAATATACAGTGTATAACAGCTTTGGAGTTGTTGGAAGGCACTTTTGACAGAGTTTCACAAGCTGTTTGCTTCCAGTCTTTGTGCTAAAGAAGGCTAAAATGTCCCAGATCTCTGAGCTGGACATGTAGATTAAGTTGATCTTCTGCTTAAGATGGCGAAAGAGCATATTTCTTAAATGTTGGAGCATTCCTTTAACATTTGAACTGTTACTGTGAACTAACAGTTGGGCGTCTCTCCTCTCAGGGCTCCTGTTCTCTGCCTTTGCGTTGTGTATGTACGCTCTGTACAGCTGTATGCCCATAGTGATGAAGCTGAGCAGCGCCACCTCCATCAACCTCTCCCTGCTCACCGCTGACCTCTTCAGCCTCTTCTGTGGGATCTTCCTCTTCCAGTACACTGTGAGCGGGGACACGCACACACACACACACACACACACACACACACACACACACACACACATTTTTACCCCCTAACCCTTGTCTTAAAGGATTAGTCTTTCTTCTTCTTATCAAATCCCATTAAAAGGCCAAAACCAACAATGAAGCCTGATATATCTTCTTCCTCTGTGCCAAACAACAACATTAAAAACACATCAGTGAGCCACACTGTCGCACTTGGTGACCTGTTCCTTCATCACCATGAACACACACACTGTAGTTTATTTTGACTAAATCCCACACACACCGTCCTGCTGCCTCAAGTACTCACTAGAGAACCAAATGTGGATTAATACACCGCTGAAAATAGTCCCCAACACATGCTCTATTTCCTCCAGTTTGAGAGACGTTTCTAAAAAAAAAAAAACTACGGACTAACACATTGCTGGTTTTGGTCTTTTCATGTTGTTGACAATAACACTGAAAACGACAATTAAGAACAACAAGAGGTAAAGAAACCATGTTTGTCAAGGCCATTCACACACTTCAATCAATTTTATAAATGAGAAATTTATAAAATCCTCCTTTTCTCCAACATACACATACACACACACACACACACACACACACACACACTCATAGTGCTTCGTCCCGCCCCCCTCTCTGGGTCACCACGACCTGCTGTATGTGATAGTGACACAGCAGCGTTAATGGATAGGAATAAGGGTTAAAGTGTAATTTCAATGTCATGTGTTTTCACACAGCTGTATGCATATACACAGTTTATAAACTCATGAGACCGAAGTCCTTTAAACGACCTTTAAACAACATTTCATAATGTGTTAAATCTGAAAATGTCACTTATGCAATCAGTCACCTTCGTTTTTCTTCTTCTTCCCGGACAAGAACTGCTCACTCAACCAGCCAGTGACACGAAATTAAATGAATTTACTCAAGTGAGGTACTTGTACTCATCTTGAATATTTTCATTTTATGCTACTTCATATGTCTGCTCAACTTCATTTGCAGATTAAAGATCCCCTCCAGACATGTTTTAAGACATCTCCTCCTTTTCCCTCTTTGAAAAATCCAGAATCTATAAATATGCAAGTGTCTGTTCATTGAAACAGATGTCTCCTTCTCAGTTTAAAGTTTTCACATCACACTTGTGTAAGTTTCATGCTAGACCATGACTGGCTACAAGCTAGTTGTGATGTCATAAATCCTGCAGGTACGTTCAGGTGTTAAACTGAGATTTAAAGTGAGCAGAGAAACCCCCCCCCCCCCCGTCTTCAAACTGGTAAATGTGGAAACAGACTTCTAGTGTCAAACTCTGCACATACGTCATTCTGCAAAACAATGAGAAAGGGGTCGCTTGTAGTGATGAACCTACAGAGAATTATCACCTGAATCTGCAGCTCCCCTCCACTTCACGGAGATTTATAGTTTCAGCTCATTGTTTATCTGTCCGACCCACAACTTTACTGTGTTGGTTCACTCTCTCTCTCTCTAAAAACCCACTGTCCACTACCTGCTCAGCAGCAAACAGCAGACAGACACAGAGACTAGCTGGTGAGCTTAGTGGAGCATTTAGCAGCTAAAGAGACAGATATTTATCTCAGGAGTTGGTGGAGACCAAAATCAGAAAAAAGAGAGTGAATATTGGACTTACATTCATCAGGTGACACGAACACGACTCCGAATGACTGATCATGTTGCTCTGTGTCTGCTTAAAAGGTGACGACGTGTTAAATGTTGTGTTTACAGCTTGTTTCTGCTGCCCCCTAGTGGTTCTTGTAGGTTTAAGATTTTAGATATAAAACATGTCAACTGATAAAATATGATGGATTATTACAGAATAAACTACCCAGCAGCAGAACATAAAGTAGTGATCAGCATCCCCTGTGTTCATATAATTAAATTTACCTGCTCACTCTCTGCCCCGCCTCAGTTCTCTGGACTCTACCTGGTCTCGCTGCTGGTCATCCTCATTGGCTTCATCGCCTTCAACGCTGTGCCGACACCTGCTGCCCACACAGACCCCGCCACCTCCTCTTCCTCGTCCATCTCTGATGAAAGCTGCTATGACAACCCTGACATCACCAAGCAGGAAGTGGCAGTGAGGATCACCACTGAGGAGGAGGAGGAGGAGGAGGAGAGAGACGAGGAGGAGCAGCAGGGGGGTGGAGAGGAGGAGGAGAGGAGGAAGAGGAAGAGAGCCTCAGGGCCATCAGAGAGCCTGGGACGAGGGGACGATGATGTTGTTGCTGTTGGACGCAGCACTAAAATGTGAACTACAGCACGAAAACCTGTCCAATTGTCATATATATTTTTATTAAAGCTACTGTTATTGTTAATAATGTCATTGTATCAGCAGTGTTGTGCTGAAGGAAGTCCATAAATGAACCGCACATCTTTTCAGTCTTGTGTTGTTGTTTTTATCTAATGTCTTTTTATCCACTGGCAGAAAACAATCATACGATTGTTTTCTGTCCATTTTACAAAACACAGCACACAACATGTTTTGCTTAAAGGGCAGAAACAATAATAATAATAATAATTATTATATGATCATAAACATAACAACCCTCTGCTCTCCTCCACATCCTCCATCACAGACATTGTAGATTATTATCCCTACGATATGTTGTTATATATTGTAAAACATTTAGCCATAAGGATATAAAATGGCACTGAAAAGTTGACCTGTATGGGAAGTTTTTGTGTTGCGGAATCATTTCTTGTCCAGACTGAATGAGAAAGAACTAGCACTGGCATTACTGGAGAAATGAATTACAACCAGCAGAAACTGGAAAACACTCAATCTTTATTGTGCAAAAATACAATGTAAACAGAACCACAACAAACCAGTTTACAGTCTTGAACATTGGCATTGCCTTTAAAAATGAGCATTTTCTGATCTGGTGTTTGTCAGTGCCTTTCAAAATGCACATCACCAACACCAAAAAGGATTAATATAACTGTTTTCTGACCTGCCACCTCTATGGTTAAGGTTTGGGGAAAGATTAAAGGGTTAAAGGGAAGTAACACTGAATGTGTGAAGCGAACAGTGGACAGAGGCTTTGTACGGGTCATTACAAAATCAGAGCAGTAATATAAAATTAAAAATCCACCTCTATGTATATTGTTTGTCTTGGTTAATTTTGTTGTTCGCTCCATTTCTTCTCATTCCCATACATAACTGACACGGTGTCATGAGCCCACGTCCAGCAGCTAGCAAATGAAATCTAATAGCAGCAATCTTAAAGGAAAAGTTCGACTATTTCTTGGTCAGGAACAGTAACTTCCTGTAGTCTCCGCTGGCAGCCGGGCAACTGGTCCTCACCAGGAAATAGTCCGGCACATAACCCCCAATAAAAAGGCGATTTGGCCTTTTTACATTTTTACACGTTTTTGTAAAAACTAAACAAACATGATAAAGTAGTGAGCTTTAAAGGTGCTGGTAGGCGGATTTTGTTACAGTTGGACAGAGCCAGGCTAGCCGTTACCCCCTGTTTCCAGTCTTTATGCTAAGCTAAGCTAACCGGCTGCTGGCTGTAGCTTCGTATTTAACGTACGGACATTAGAGTGGTATCGATCTTCTTATCTAACTCTGGGCAAATAAGCGTTTCACAAAATGTCGACCTTGTCCTTTAAACGTTAACAGTAACTGTCAGGTTTTCCTCAAAATAAAACATCACAGGCTTTTTTTGTCTCGAGCACCCATCATTCAGTGAGAAATCCTTACAGTTACTTCCCTGACTGAAGCATCACAAGACCAGACACAAAGTAGACAGTGTAGAGAGACAGAGTGATGGAAAGCAGCTACCCAGACAACATTCAGTAAAGTACAACACTGGGATGTACTGCAGGTGAGAGACTGATGATATGAGATATTGTGAAAGTGTCATCACAACCTTCTTCTTCTCCTCTGGTTGGAAACGTCTTGTTCAAACCTCCTCAGCCTCCTCCTCCTGAGCTCCTCAGGACTCACCTCCCCCTCAGTGGGGTGGAAACCATAAGGTGGATGTGCAGTTTCTCTCCGCCTGGTTTGTCCTAAAAGACACGATATTATATTTGCTCTTATTTGTAGTGACTTTAAACCGACTGACTGGTAAGACTAAAGTGCCCCAGCCACCCTCCATTTCTCTCTCTTACCTGCATCATTCAGGCTGTTTCTGATCGCCATTTCTATCTGCTCTTCCTCTGTCAGTCCTGCGATATAAGATTCTGTACCATCTGCCGTATAATCTTCTGCATGCTGTGGATCTTCTGAGTGATCTCGTCTAGTCCCACTGTAGCCTGCACACATTTACACACATTTAAATACAGATTAACCAAACAGTAAGCAGTAATGGCTTTGTGTACTTCTCGTTTCTTTTTAGGGTGCCACTTTTCAAAACAAACCTTTGAATGAATGAGAATTAATTCAAAAGCATATGACATATTCCATTTAGAAATATGTCCCAGGGTCAAATTAATTTCTTCAGACTTTAGAAATACTTTTCCAGAGTGTGTCCCTGCTATTTCAGCATGTCACGAATCCTCTCCTGTCATTACAGTCCCCATGTGTAGCATTTGAACATTTTCAGAAGGCATTTTATATCCCTTTAAGTATGTTTTCTCAAATACTTTTGTACCTGAAGATCTGAAGTATGAACTTGCCCGTGGATTATTTCCATCTGAAGACACAAACTCTGACGGGGAAAAGAAAAACAGAGAATTTCAGTGAATATTGAAGAATTGTTAACATGCACTGACTTGGTGAAACAGTTCACATTAACATTCAGATGTCTGTGGATCTGGATGAGTGGCTGCCGATCAATAGAGGACGCACATGGGGCGCCACACCAGCCGCAAAGCTTAATTCAGAGTCAACAAGATTAATGAATTACAATTAAATATTTAAAATGAGCAAACAAACTAGTTTTTACTTTTTAAGCATTTTAATATCACTTCAAGTAAAGTTCAACAGTATGAAATTAACCGCAAAAGTGAGTCTATTTTGTATTGTCTTTCCTAATTGGCGCCGTCCCAGCCGCAATAAACTAAACTAATTGATCCTGCTTCATTACTCAGCCAATCACTCATGAATCCCATTGTTTGATTGGTTCTTTTTACACCCAATCAACAAGAGCCGACACAAGGGAGGCTCTCCATGTTTGTACTTCTCGCGGTATAAATAATTGTAGCTTATCGTTAGAGAAGCAGAGACTTTTAGACACTCTATTTCACTCTTTTTAGAAACTAAGTGTTACATTAGGTCTAATGAGGACACGTTGTGGTTTCCTGTTTACATCTAGTCGTAGTACGGTGGCCTCATAGGACAAATGTATCCATTAGCACAATATTGGCCATTTGCAGCTCAACTATCACATCAAGCGGCAGAAAAGCTATAAAATATGACAACAATGTCTGCTTTTCTGATTCAGTCTTCTTGTCAAAGCTTAGTGCATAAAGTAAATAATCAGATCTGCACACACACACACGTTATGTAACTTAACAAATATTGGTGTTACAACTTATTGATAAGGATTGTGAAAATAGGTATTTTCTCATAATAAATTATGTACAAAATGTTTGAAACCTCGTCTTCACATATTTTAAAGTTCTACTGAGATGTTAAGAGGTTAGAGGATGAAGAAACACAAACATCTATATAAACGGTCAACACACACACACACACACACACACACACACACACACACACTCAGACCTGCACATGTCTTCATGATGGTCTTCAGTGGACCCACAGTGTAGAGCAGACCCACCAGGATACCTGCCAGGTGGCCAATCAAAGAGGTCCTGAAGAAGAGCACAGATGAAAAATACATTATACAGTATTTACTAATCAGTGTAATTACTGTGACTTATTATTACATACCCAGAACCTGCTGAGATTGAGTATGTTTTATAGAATTGGGACGTCTCTCTGTACACTTTGGAGTGCCCCGGGGTCTTTAATTGGTACAGTATCTCACCCGGGAGCAATTAGATAGATCAGCACCAGCTCCACCCAGCTAGCGAAGCGGTTGGACACGCGAATATTCAACACGTAGGTCACGCCGCCTGGGTTGTAATGGTTACTGACCACCTTCAGAGCGAACAGGACACCTAGACACAGAGTTGTATTGAGGAGCATCATAAACTCAGGGATGGATTTAATTAAAGAATCAATATCATCGAAACGGAGAGATATTTACAGTCAATATGAAATCAGAAGGAATAGAAAACACATTTAACAATAAATGTCCAAATTCACATTTTCTAATTTGTGTTCTCATGTTTTTAGGGCTACAACTAATAATTATTTATTTTCATTATCGATTAGTCTGCAAATGACTTTCTTGATTAACCGATTAATTATTTCGTCTATAAATTGTCGTATATTTTATAATAGTGTATAAAATGTTGGTCTGTGAAAAATGTCCCATCACAATTTACCAGAGCACAAGTTGACATATTATTTAAGTTTTTACTCAGTTCTTACTATCATGGGCCACAAAGAACCAGCAAATATTCTTTTAGAAGTTGAAACCAGTGAAATTTTTTTTTAGCGTTGATCCACTAATTGATTAACCGACTAATTGTTTCAGCTCTATTTTTAATGCTAACTTACTTTGGCTTTGAAACACTCTATAGAAATAAAAGCTCTTTTGTCAGTTTTTAAAACAATAACAGTCTGTAGTTTGCACCTGAGAAGCCGACAGCACACTCGTTGCTGTGAGATGACACGTCTATGAATCCTTCTAACGGATCAGAGTCACCGATGAGTTCTGTCAGCGCCGCCTGCAGCAGCATGTAGACCAGTCCGGTGAGCAGAGAGAAGACCGACAGCAGGTAGAGGAACCAGCCTCCGCCCAGACGTTGCTCCAGCCGGACACCTTTCCACAGGAAGGACACCATGTTGAAGTAGAGGTGCCAATCATCGACGTGGTGCACGGGGGACAGGAAGAGGCGACGCCACTCTTTATACCTGTACACAAGTTCAAGGCTCACACAGGCCTGAGGATCGGATGGATAGAAAGAAGCAAGAACAACCATGTTTTACTATAATCAGTGGTACATTTACTCAAGTACTGTACTGACAAATTTGAGGTACTTGTACTTGCCACTAATCTGACAGCTGTAGTTGCTTTGCAGATTGAGATTTTACATACAAAACATAAGTCTGATGAATCGTTGCCCAACAGAATATAAAATAGTTCAAATGAGCTTCACCTTAACCTGCCACAACATTAAAATGCTGCTTACATGTTAATGCATCAATAATAATGATCGAATAACACTGACAGGGCCATTAGTTATACTTTTGATACCTTTACTTTTACCTGAACTTTACTTTTATCCTGAATGCAGGATTTTTACTTGCAGTAATGAAGTATTCTCATAGTGTGGTAAGAAAAGGTTCGACATTTTGGGAAAATACACTTATTATTCCCTCTCTGGCTGCGATTTAGATGAGAAGATCGATACCACTCTCATATCTGTCCGTCAAATATAAGGCTACAGCCGGTTAGCTTAGCTTAGCACAAAGACTGGAAACAGGGGGAAACAGCTAGCCTGTCTCTGTCCAACGGTGACAAAATCCATCTACCAGCTCCTCTAAAGCTCACGCCTTATAGCATATCTTGTTTATTTAATCCGTACAATAACATGTCTTCTGTTTTAAACAGGGTTATGTGCTGGAGGCAACCAGAGGAGACTCCAGGAAATTACTGGTCCCCCGCCAAGAAGTAGTCCTGCACATAACCTCCTGTAAAAAGGACGAATTGTTGTTTTCAAATTGACAACTCGAGATTACAGTAGCAGAGTTAGTGGCAGTAGAGATGCTCTTAATGTTACAGTGATGAATTACCTTAATCGGTGGAGCAGCAGGGAACGTGTAAAGATACACATTGAATCCCAGGACAGCCAGGGTGACAGGCGCAGGGATGTTGCCCAGACCCTCCTGGAACAGCTGGACGACCAGAAGCATCAGGCCCAGCTGGAAACCCCTCTGCATACTGACAGCACCCTGGGGACAGATGGTTTAAAGGAAAAGTTTGACATTATGGTAAATACACTTGTTTGCTTTCTTGCCAAGAGACACTGCTCTCATGTCTGTACGCTAAACATGAAGCTACCGCCAGCAACAGCTTACCTTAGCTTAGCATAAAGACTGGAAACAGAGGGAAACAGCTAGCCTGGCTCTGTCCAAAGATACTAGCACCTCTAAAGTGCATTACATAACACATTGTATCTGGTTTGTTTAATCTTTACAAACACTGGAGAGTAAAAACAATTTGTTTACAGGAGGTTACCTGCAGGACTAGTTTTTGGCTGGGACCAGTAACTTCCTGGAGTCTCCGCTTGTTTCCTAGCAACTGGTCTGGATTATTTCAGTCAGGACCAGTTTTTGTACAGATTAAACAAACCAGATACAACATGTTAATTAGTGAACTTTGAAGGTGCTGTTGGGTGAATTTTGTACAGACAAACACAAAAATACCTTGTTGCAGCAAGGAAAACACTATAATTCCTCCTCTTCCTCATACTTACTATGTTGATGCTGACAATAGAGCAGCTGATCCAGACAAGAGAAAAACACTTTGACAATCAACAGCAGGTCAAAGGGTTTTCACACTCTTATAATAAACCTGAACACACTTTACATACTCACACTTCATCCGACTGTCGCCTGTTGAAGCCGCGGGGTTTTGTTTGTGGAGCTGCAACAACTTCCTCCCAAATTCATGTTGGTGTGTGACCGTCAGACCCGCCTCTGCTCGCTCGAACCAGAAACGAAACCGAGTCCACCGATCGTGGACTCAAGTGCGCCTGCGCTCTGGAGGACTGAGGCTCTGTCCCCACAGGTTTTTCTCCATAAACGGACTGTTTTAGTCCTTTAAGCTCTTTTTCCATTAGACTGCTTTGAAATAAATGTTCAGATGTTTCTCTATCCGATTCACAGAAATACATTTAGGCATTATGAGAAAAGATAAGTGTAACTACACGGGTCCAATGGAATAATGGCCACGCTTCATACAGATGTCTTTTGAAGATGTATTTTGTCTCTCTCTGTGTCGCCATCAGACACCGTGAAAACTACAAAAAAAACAAAAGACGTAAAGCGTTTCAAATAGACATCTCAGTCATTTTAAAGTCTCTCAAGCAGAAATGTGATGAAATCAAATAGAATCACTGAAAACGTATCACATTGTCCATGTAAAGGGAAATCAAACAAACATGATTCACAACTGTAAACCAAATGAAACACAATCACCGTGTGCGCCTCTTGGACCACGTGCAGAATCTGGTTATTTTGGGGCCGTACATCTTTCCTCTGCATCCATGTTATCTCTTACCCATAATGCTACGGTTATGCTCTTAACTAAAGTCTACATCAAAACACAACCTTACATAAAGAGCCCTACATTTTTAACCAACAATTATTTTAAGGTGATCTATTTTAGACACATTTCTATCAATGTTACCCTTTTAACATCTTATTTATATTACATTAATCCATTTTTAATGACTGTATGAACTCAAACAATCATGGATTTATGACAGAAACATATCAATTGAACACCTCAAAGAAACATGTCTCTGGGACAGTTACAATAAGTATGTGGTTCTTATTACAATGATCTCTTTGTGTTTAAAGTTTCTCTCGATTGTTTAAAGATTCTTTTTACATTTTTGGTCCAAATAATTAATTTCTCTGATTGTTTAGATGCTGTATTCTGGGTGGCTGAGAATAACTATTTACCTTTAATCAAATTCATTAGTGCGTTGGGAATGTTTTATATGTTATGAAATGCTATTAAGATTATACTATTTGCCAATAAATTCCTCATGCCTTAATATATTGCCATCATCTATTATTCCATTATTGTCCGGGAAATGAGATTGTGTTGGTAAATCATCATCTTTATCTTCCAACATAAAAGGACTTGTTTTATGAAAGTAATGTGGATAACTTAAAGTTGCAGAAACAGAAACTCCTAATTTACTGAACATAAGTTGGAAATAAAGGATGGAAGCCTGATTGCTTTTATGCCACATTCTTCATAATTATAATTATTTCTAATATAGTGATGTCTAATAAACTTTATTTTATTATTATTATACAAATTAATCCCTTTTGGTGTTGGAGCGTATTTAGATACATGAGTGTTTGCTGTCCTCTAGTGGTTACAATGATGGACTGCAACACACCCAATTCGTCAAAGTGGCGTCAGGTAGACACGATAACATACTACCACTTCCGGTGGGTTCTTTCAAAATACAGTGACAAAACTTAAGCAACCAGAAAGGAAGTAACAGAAGTGTAAATGTAGGTCAACATCTACGATGCGAGGGTCATGCGACCGACCATAGATACAGCAACGTTTCTGTATCTATACGACAAACGGTAGTCGAGCTGAGCTAGCACTAGAGCTATCTGCTGCACTAGCACTGATCATCTTACAGTGTCATTAACATAGTCAGCAAGGGTACCAACATGTAGTGGCGGCATGAGTGGCGGTCTCCTCTGTTGACAAACGCTACGTCAGTGCGGTGTAGTTAGGTGGGGCGGGGGCTGTGTTTGTTGCTGTCGTCGTGCTCGTGCTGGACGCGAAGACTCTTTCACACCATTCAGATTCGGATTAAACAGCGGATAACTGTGGTATCATCCGCTCCGTGAAGGATTTGGTAGTTTTTTTCTTTTGTCTTTTGCTATCTCGAGTCAACATGGGCAGCTGCTTAACTGTGGGGCCAAACGAAGCTCTGGTGGTCTCTGGTAGGCGTTCCTCTTCTTACTGAGCTAACGAAGCCAGCTAGCTGTCATGTTGATATGAGCTAACTGATAGCTAGCTAGCTAGTAGATGTCAGGTGCTAACTGGCAAACCACGCTTATCTTGCTCTTGTTTGCAGCAAGATAACTTGTAAATGCAAGCTAATGCTAAAAACTGTGTGAATGTGTTAATCACGATTTAACGTTACTTAGACCCGTAACGCTAACATCGTTAGCAAGCTAGGCAGCGACGGTGTGTTCGCGTTATTAACCGTTATTGATGAGCACAGGCGGCTTCAGTTAAATATAAAACCACAAACGCATTTGTAGCTAAATAGTTACTATAAACGCTCCTGTCAATTGCAAGCAGTGTGTCGCTTAATTTCGGCATACAATGATGTTAAACCTGAAGGGGGCGGGTTTGCTCATCCTCCATAATGTAGTTGTGGTGAGGTTGCTTTCATCCAGAGTAACCAAAGCCACCAGCCTGGCACAACCAATGTTTAAACATTTATTGGCTTTAGATCCAAAACGCATCAATATCCTCGCCTGTGATTTGTTTTGGTTACGTTTTAGAGAGATAACATTAGTTTAATGTTACTGAATTGTGTAAAGATTTTTCTATATTCTAATTGAAGTTTGAATTCAAGTTGAAAATGAAACATCACTGAATGTAAACATGCAGTCTGGAATATGTGGGCTACTGTAATTACAGCTGTGTCCTAATTAATGCACGTGTATATTTGGCATCTCTTGTAAATATCAGAAAATATCACAAAGCTGCTGTATGCTGTACAGCAGTGGTTTCCTATATTTTGGGCTTGTGACCCCTAAAACATAGCAATGTCTACTTGTGACCCATCGTCACCAGTTGAGTTATGACGAGGTCAACCAAAGACAGATTTTGTTTCCCTCTTTTATTTGAAAATGTTAAAACAATTCAGCAAGTCACAAGTAAAAAAGCAAAGTCTAGAGGAACATCTGAAGAAATAAATCTTTTTTCTGCTGCTGTCTGTTTTAATCTTACAGCCCGACATGACGCCGTACCACTGCTGTAAAGCCTAGTTTTGCCCACTGTTTTACACATGTTGTGTTTGGTACTGCAATAAATATTAAATAAATCAGAGTACTGCTCAGTGTCCAGCTAAGGGTGGAGCTTATTCTTATGTTACATTTCTGTGCTTTGTTCTGCCTTTCCTACAGCTTGAAATCAACATGTTATTTGATGTTGGATGGATAATTGAACATGAAGCGTTATCTGAATTGTCTTAATGGACCTGTTCCTCTTCCCTCAGGTGGTTGTTGTGGCTCTGATACAAAAACCTACGCCGTGGGAGGATGGGCCTGGGCTTGGTGTCTCATCTCGGACACCCAAAGGTGACAACGTAATATAAACATAAGGTCCATTTCTGTTATCTTGAAATGGATTTGGCCTTTCAGTAACTCCTTGAGATGTTTTTGTGCCAGCATGCGCGACTCACCACAGATAAGTGGATTATACTATTAAAAGCCTTCTGTTCAAACTCATTTGGAGAAAATGGCAGAGGTTTTTAAACAGACCACAGCTGAAATGGACTTTTGCTGTCTTGAATTTCCACAGGGAAGTCAGTCCCATTATCTGCAGGCAGTCGATAAGCGAGCGAAAGCCGTTCTACCGTATTCTGTTTAGTATTACAGTGTGTTAAAGATGTTTCTAACGGAAACAGGTTCAAAGCTCTTTTCCCTTTTCAGACTACATTACACATACACATTCCCACTTTTCTACGCTGTGTAGTGTGCTTGACAGATAAATGTGCACTGTCCTCATAAATGTGAAGTGTCACAAGACAAGTGCATTTCTCAGGTTAATTTTTTGCAGTCGTTGGCTGGTTAACATGTTATCACAGCATTTTCATTATCACAGCCCTGCCACTGATATATGAAATATTCCATTACCTCATTTCCTGAGTTATGCTCTGTTGTAATGTCCAATACTTGGATTTATATAGTAGTAGTAGTTAATTCAGGGTCAAACAAAGTGCTTGTCAGATGGTCAACCGACGCCTGAAACCCCCCACAAACACCCCTCTTCGACGACGGAACTGGGGAGGTTTCGCCAGGTGTGTGGAGGTGAGAAAGTGACGGCAGGCTTTTTCCTCGCCTTCAGTTGTGACCATCTTGAACAGTTATGAAGACGTGGTTGGACGAGACATTGTATAAAACAATTTGTTTCAATGATACATACCCCGGTCTTTACTGTGGTGTAGTATTAAAGAGAAAAGAAAGCAGTGTGATTTGTTAATTATACAAACTTTATATTAATATTTTGTTCTACGCTTTTGACATTTTTACCCTGAGTGACTTAAAGTGGAATAAGACAAATTGTGTGTGATCAACAACAACAGATTGGCTTTTAATGTATGTAGAGATATTCTTAGTCATTTTATGTTGATCTGTGTAAAAAAAAAAAAGACGAATTAAATCCACTTTAATTCAGTGTGGTACAATATTAAAACGTGAAAAAGTTAAATATTTTGACAGATACTGTCTTATGAGCAACCAGCAGTAGGAAGTGCCTCTACTCTCGGCGCCCTGACGATATGCAGTATTAAACATCTACAGATTTTATTCCATTATTACTTCATATTCCTCTCTGTGGCCTAATAAATCTGCTTTTGTTCCTCGCCGCAGGATAACCCTAGAGATCATGACTCTGCAGCCCCGATGTGAGGATGTGGAGACAGCCGAGGGCGTGGCCATCACTGTCACAGGGGTGGCTCAGGTAAGACCACATCCCAGTGTCCTCTCCGTGATCCCTGTCACACACATGGAGCTTCTAGTGGGTAAGAAATAAAGTAGAATTGACAGAAAATGTCTAACACTGCTGATCACATACTCTCTCTGTCACTGTGTCTTCTTCAGGTGAAAGTCATGACCGAGCAGGACTTGCTGGCTGTGGCTTGTGAGCAGTTTCTGGGTAAATCAGTCATGGAAATCAAAGCTGTGGTTCTGCAGACTTTGGAGGGACATCTGCGCTCCATTCTAGGTACAAACATTCATTTCAGTTTAACTGTGAGTTTGTCAAAATGAGGACACCTGAATTTGTTTTCTGACACACCGATGTAAATAATTTACTAGTTTGGTTTTGGGCTGCAACTAACAATTATTTTCATTTATAATCAATCTGCCGATTATTTTCTTAATTAATCGTTTTAGATAGTAAAAAAATGTCCTTCGCAGTTTCCCAGAGTCCAAGGTGACGCCTTCAGATTTCTTCTTTTGTCCGACCAACAGTCAAAAACTAAAAGACATTCTGTTTACAAATATATAAAACAGAGAAAAGAAGCAAATTGTCACAATCAAGAGGCTCGAATCTTTGGCATTTTTGCTTGAAAAATGACTTGAACAATGAATTGATTATCAAAATAGTTGCAGATTGTTTTTTTGCCAATTGATGAATTCATTAAATAACGAATCGTCTTAGCTCTAGATTGGTTTGTCATGGCAGCTAAGAAAATACGATCAAAAATAAAAATGCATTCAAGATGAAAACAAGGCAGCTGCTAGTTTGTGAAAAGTGACATTTTGTACCAAATGGAGGTATTGACAACGTCTCTCTTTCGCAGGTACCTTGACCGTAGAGCAGATCTATCAGGACAGGGACCAGTTTGCTAAACTGGTGAGGGAGGTAGCATCTCCCGACGTGGGCAGGATGGGCATCGAGATTCTCAGCTTCACCATTAAGGTGGGTTGAAGGTGCTGTGAGAGGCCACGGCAACAATACCTGGTGCTCTGACAGCAGCCAGTAAGTGCAACGAGAAGAATACCTGAAGAAAATGCTAATGTAGCTACTGAGCAAAGAAAGTTCAAACTAATACAATTCAGCAATTTGAAATGACATTCTCTGTAATACAAAGAGAAACAGCTCGTATTGAAATAGACCTGCAGTGTTGCTCCAGGAACAAACCAGCACATGTGCCTGTTCAGCATGTGTGAGAGTAGCGATAGAAGCTAGCTGTGTATTTAGCCATAATTTGGCAAAGATAAGACTGTTTGGACCATATTGATCAAGATTTAAGACATGTCTGTGGATGTTTTGATACTTCTTTTCTGACTGTGAGAACTCCCAAACTCCATTAGTCTGTGGGTGTGAACATATTGAACATGTTTTTATCTCCCGTCGAGGCTGCTGCTCATTAGAGAAGTCATCTCTAGTGGGTTTCATTGGCCTGATAATTGACAGTCAGGAGACTCCTCCTGAAGAGTTTACTCTTGTTGATTAGAACTAATTGAAGCGTGGTGCAGACACAGCGGCTGGCCACAGTGCTTTGAGTCCATTTCTATCACATCAATTAGTCCGAGTTGAGATGGTTTCAGACATTTGTGGGTTGTCTTCACATATATATATATATATATATATATATATATATATATATATATATATATATATATATATATATATATATATATATATATACTATATCTAATAATGTGTATATGTATATGTATATATGTATGTGTGTATATGTATATATGTATGTGTGTATATGTATATATATATATGTATGTGTGTATATGTATATATATACGTATATATATATATATATGTATATATATATATATGTATATGTATATATACGTATATATATATATGTATATGTATATATACGTATATATATATATGTATGTATATATATATGTATATATATATACATATACATACATCCAACAAAAATCTTGTCAGTTGCACTTCAGTGTTTACAGGAAGCTGAGCTCTTTGCTTATAGGTTCACCTGTTTGTGCTCGCAGGATGTATACGATAAACTCGATTACCTGAGCTCCCTTGGGAAGACCCAGACTGCAGCTGTCCAGAGGGATGCAGACATCGGCGTGGCTGAGGCAGAGAGGGATGCTGGGATACGGGTAAGGAGGCTCTAGCAGGCGAGAGACTCTGAGAAGTGGATTCTGATGTGCACAACAACCATCTGAATGCTGCTTCACTTCTTTATCGCCTCCTAGGAAGCAGAATGTAAGAAGGAGATGATGGACGTCAAATTCCAGGCTGACACCAAGATGGCCGACTCTAGGCGAGAACTGGAGCTGCAGAAAGCTTCTTTCAACCAGGAAGTCAACACTAAGGTGGGCACCTGAGGTTTTATATTGCACCTATGCATGACTTAATGTTCAGGGTGATCGGTTGGATGTAGATATGTGTGGCAGACAGTAGGTCAGTCATAATAAACCTGTGCTGTGCCATCAAACATTGTTCAGACCAACTGCAGTTTATTTAAGAAAGTAGTAGAGATGTCAAAGTTTTTGTAGAAATGTAACAGTCTATGTGCTGATGTTTTCAGAAAGCAGAAGCCCAGCTGGCGTATGAGCTGCAGGCCGCCAAGGAGCAGCAGAAGATCCGTCTGGAGGAGATCGAGATCCAAGTGGTCCAGAGGAAGAAGGAGATCACCATTGAGGAGAAGGAGATTGACCGGACAGACAAGGAGCTCATTGCCACCGTCAAGAGGCCCGCTGAGGCCGAGGCCTACAAAATGCAGCAGCTGGCTGAGGGGCATAAGTAAGTGAGAACCCTCCGGTTAAAGGGACATTCAGCCAGCTTTATGAGCTTTTTCTACCACTATCACCAATCAATAGAAACAGCAAGATCACTGAGAGAACTAACACAAGTTTTGGGCACTCCTCTTCTCCTCATGAGGAACGGCGGCCTGTAGTTGACTTAAAAGAGATGACGTAGTGAGCTAGTATAGATCTGAAAAATCTGGTACAGAGGTAATGTCAAGCAATATTACAGCTTTGTTGTTTGCTTGTAAACTTCATAGCCGACATGCCTTGTGTGAATTTAATTTGCTCGTGACAACAGCCTCCATTTATGAGCAGTAAAAAAATGTGAGGAGGTGGAGAATCTGGTTGTTGAAATAGCAGCTGACTGGGAGTTTCCGTTCCAAGACATGTTGGGGGATATTTACTAAGGATTTGTGTGTGTGCTAAAGTGCTAAACAGTCGGGGTTTGCACAGGTAAAGGGAGGAAAAGCTGCACCGCTGAAAGTTGCATGTGTCAAAATATCCCGTCATAAGGTCTCCTTTACCAGAACTTACTGAAAATCAAATGAGCTGCAGCTGTGCTCATTTACATCTGTAGTCTGACTGCCATATTGAAAACTTGGTTAATATCCCCTCGTATGAGGCAGAGTGTGAGTTTTGAAAGTCAGTGGTATTGATCAAACAATCTGTCACTTCCTGCAGTTTTAGTATAGTCATTTTAGGCTTCAGGGCAGTAAAATCTATTTTACCTCATTTTTGTGATTATTCTGTTTTTATTCGCCTTGCTCTCAGAGGTCAGGAGCTACAAAGCAGCACCATCACTGTACTTCTGGTAGAGATGTATTGTCTTGCTTAAGGATGTACTAGCAGGGCAGATGATTATCTGTCACACAGGCTTGAAACCCGTTCTTCCAGCCTGCATGCTTACTAACAACAGCAGAGTACTCACCATGCCACATTTCCACATGCTGTGGTCAGGCGGCCTCCATTTTGCTAAACACTTGTTGCCAAATTTCAGTCAGGTAAATGTTTTTAAAGATGTCTGTGTGACTTCTTTACACAGTTGTCAAACACAAACATGATTTGGAAATATTCTATGAGTTGTTTTTGACAGTGAGACGTGTTGATTGGTGTATCAGATATTCGTTATTTTAACTGGTGTGTTTCCCCTGCGTCAGGACGAAGACGGTGCTGATAGCCCAGGCTGAGGCGGAGAAGATCAGGAAGATTGGTGAGGCGCAGGCTTGCTCCATCGAAGCCGTGGGCAAGGCGGAGGCTGAGAAGATGAGACTGAAGGCTGAGGCCTACCAGCAGTATGGAGAGGCAGCCAAGACTGCCCTGGTGCTCGAGGCCCTGCCTAAGGTAAGACATAAATGAGTTCTCCAAGTGGCTTTAAAAGCTCCACAATGAACATCCAGCTTCTCTAAGTAACCACCTGTAGTTTTGTTCAAGAGAACGTTCACTGGTTTGTTACAACAAGCATGAGGCAGTGCTAGGTTAGTGCATGATTCCCATACTAGTAAGTATTTTCATTAATAGTCAGTACATTCTCAGCACATTGGTATTAAAGGAATAGTTTGACATTTTGGGAAATATGTTTATTCACATTCTTGCCAAGAGTTAGCACTCTCATATCTGTCTGTTAAATATGAAGCTACTGCCACGAGACAATTAGCTTAGAAACGCAGAAAAAAAGAAAAGACTGGAAACGGGGGGGGAACATCTAGCCTGGCTGTATCTAAATTGATATTTTGTTTTGTTTAATGCCCTCAGCATCCCAACACACGAGCACCTAGAAAGATGTAGCATGCTTGTTTAGCTTTAAGAAACTAGCATGCTGTATTTTACACAGAATGCGGCTGTATTTCCACGTGGAAACTTTATAACTGAACACAGTATGTTTTTCAGTGAGTGAGCTATGAAACCATGGGTGAAGTGATGGAAAACAACAGCTCTCAGTCTTACACTTTTTACACTCAATTGCTTCATCTTAATGATTTATAAGTCATGAGGCTATGACTGTATAACGTATCACATGATCACTGATGACTTATTGTGGGACATTTTGATTATTTCCTGCTTACAGTGAACACTTAACCGTATCTTTGCAGATTGCTTCCAAGGTGGCCGCGCCATTGGCCAGGACCAATGAGATAGTCATCCTCAGTGGGGAGGGTAGCCGCGTGACGGGCGAGGTGAACCGCCTTTTGGCTGAACTTCCCGTGTCAGTCAATGCTCTCACTGGAGTGGATTTGTCCAAGGTAAGCTGAAAAAAACAAAATAAAAAATCTGCCTTTTGTTGGTAGGTGGTTATAATTTGCATTTAGCAGTTAATTAAAGGGATACTCCAGTGATTTAGTATTATGCTCTTATAAAGCTGGGGGACATATGGTCACACATATTTAAAAACTCCAGACCTCCAGTTCATCACGCAGATTTTCTGATGACATCATCAGGGTTATTTTCCCAGACTTCAGAAATCTCCTCCAGAGACACAGATTACATCAAACAACTGTTTTCACAGGCTGAGTAGGACTACCCATGACTAGTAAACTGACCTTTAAATGTAATGTGATATAAAAACAGTGAAATACCCCTTTAAGAATGGCCTTGGTAGTCTGGCATGGTGGCTCAAAAGATGCCTTTTGTCCTAGCCACCACCAGTGTTTGAAAACATGCTTATTACAAGATACATTATGTTTCTGTGATGCTGACCGATACGTTCCTGTCAGAAAACACAGGATACTGATTAATTCACAGGGAAAGTTGCAGCTTCTTTCATACACTCGCTTTTTGTCTCCAATCTGAGCTTAAAGGAGGAGGAAATCAGCCAGTCGAGCCATTTGGGAAAAACTTAAAAAACAGTGAATGGAAGACAATGTAGTTTTAATGGCAGGTTGAATAATCTGTTCTTTTTCGACAGATCCCGTTGCTGCAGAAGATGACCAGTACTCAAGCCTGAAAACTGACAACTCCACATGACTTCAGTATCTGTTGTATGCACTCTGATAGACTGCCTTTAATACACTTGAAGAATTTAGTTGTTTTATACCATAGACTGTATACAAAGATGGACGACATGACAGCTCCCCAAAAGTGAAGCGGATGGGACATGGACCAAACTGAAAAATCAAAGTACACATCAAATAACATTTTGGCTCCAAATGACGTCACCAGCGCTTCATTTTTGTACATTGAGAGGAAGTGGAGACGCATCGTCCATCTTTATATACAGTCTATGTTTTATACGTATATACTGTAAACCAAGTGAATTTTGGAAACCTCTGGTGCCTTACTTTATACAGGACCAGAATATCTGCATGCACTGCTGCTCAGTCAAAGATTATTTTATTTAGTTTTAACATGGGAACATTTTGTGTTGTGTTTTCTTTCGTTTTATTGTATTTGAATAATATCAAATATTGACCCCTTTGTATCAAATGTCATTGAAGAGGAGAGCTTGGTATTAGACTGGTGTGACGGTTGGCCTACCTGCTGACTCTCACCCAGGTTAGATCCATATTATCATGTGACGTGACAGCTGATATGAACACCTATTCTTTGGTATTTATACATTTGGGCCCTGCTTTTTCAGACAACAAGACCTCTGCTCTCACTTTTTACATTCCATATGTTGCAGGCCTTTTTGTTGATTTATATACCTCTTTCTTTATTGTTAGATACATTTGCATTCCATAGATAATCTGAATCTTTTCTTGTTAATTGTAGAGCTTTCTTTGTATTGCACATGTTGTAATTTTTAACAATCAGATCAGGTTATTTTATGTTTCAGTAATTTATTTTTGCAATGTAACAGGTGCTCACAATCTTAAAAGAAGCCCCTTTCATTGTGCAAATGCTGTTTGTTCCTCTGAAAGAAGTTTCATTCTCCACAAACTGTTGATATCAGACATGATACATATGATTTTTATTTAAATGCTGGCAGGAAAACGGGAAGCAAATTCTGATCTGCTGATATCGTTAGCTTGTAATGTGGTCCTTTAATATTTTGTGTAGGTTCTAATGTAAAATGTTGGAGTTGTGTGAAATATGTTTATATTGTGGAAAAAAATATGAATAGATTCTGAAAATGAAAGGCCAAACAGTGATGCCAAATAGAATATTGTCTTTTATTTTTCAGAAGGATACTTCATAGTTTATCTGATGTTTAATTTCATACTACAAATATCTGTAGATGCTAAGCCATGTTTGACAGGGTGTCAACAAACCAAACTTTTACACTTTTCAGAGAAACACACTTTCTGTTCAATGTTTGTACATGTCTGCATTGATTTATTTTTTTAAATAACTGTGACATCAAATATAGAAGAATCTTTTAGGATCAGTGATATTGCTGTTTGTAAATGGTCACAATGCTTTGTTTTTTTGGGGTCTAATGCACCGAATGTTAAGCTCCAGTGCAGGAGTACACAGGATCTGATGCACTTGTTAAATGTCCAGGGTTTTTGGAAAAAGATTGGGGAAAGGTTGACATTTACAGTAAATTATTGGGCAGAACAGAAATGTATTTCATCCACTTAGACACTTCCAGAAGAACTGGCAGTGATTTCTCTTAATGCTGTAAAGAGCTGTACTCACCTACGCTAAACCTAAACTAGTGTGACAGTGATGTTTAGTTTGAACATCATATCTCAAGGTGAATCAATCGCAAGTGGGAAAACAAATACAGTTTTACGTATGAGCATACTGACACAGAAGGACTGTTATTGTTGTTAATATAGTTTTTTGTGCTCATCCTCAGTTGATCTATGTTTGTATCATTCTTTGCTGATATAGTGACTTGACAGATACTGTGACCATATTGATTTGTTTAGCTTGTGTATATATGACATATTTGTGTTAGATTCCTAATGTTATTTACAACACGTACACTGTGTGTCTCAAACAGCCATGAGTTCCTGTATGCTCTTGCTGCATGTCATCCGTCTGTACTCAGAAATAATCAGTTCACTCTTAGCTAATTGTCATTCTAATAAATCAAATTTACATCATTTATTTATTTATTTTGCCATTTACTATTCTGCAAAGTTTATTTACAGACATTGCAAACCTTTTATCATTTTTTCATATATATAGTTAAAACTCTAATCTAAAACTAAATTTCAGTCATAATCTCTTTGCATGCTTCATTTATTTTATTTTTTGTGGCTCTTGGTTAGAAATGTTATCTCAGTGTCAGTTTCCTATCAATTATTTAGGCCATTTTATCATTTTGTTATACTTACGGAAGGCACAAAGACCAGTTTAATTATAAAGTGTAATTTGCAGGGTTAATATATTTATATGCATGTAAATAAGTTGCATTCACTTCTGTGAAGAGCCAAAATTTCTTGTCTGGTGGAAAAACCTCAGACTTCATTGTGTCCCCTTCATTTCTGAAATCAAACTTATACCAGGTGGTGAAAAGTAATTTAGTAAATTTACTCAAGTACTATAGTATAATACTGATGGGGCCATTCTGCATAATGAGTAGAATACTTTTTTGATGCTTTAAGTACATTTTTGGTACTTTTACATAAGTAAAAAAATTGAATGCAGGCTTTTTACATGTAATGGAGTATTTTATTGTGTTGCTGATCTGAACACTTGTCTTGTTTACGCCCTTGAACTTTAGCTAAAAGTAATAAAGCGTCCCGTCCGTGGGAATTATTGAACAGGCGTTTGTCATTAATGCCTAAATGCAGAACCGGGGTCCTTTTTCTTTGCGCATGCGCGACAAAGGTTGCTGCCGTAGCCGGACAGCAGCACGGAGAACCAACACACTGGGGATGGTCTCTTCATTTTTAAAAACAATATCGACGTTATATCGGCACAAAATGAAGTTTCCTTACTCGTAGATTCCTGAGGAGTAAGTATTATCCTCTTTAATACGGGTTGCGTCGGTGTTTTTCGTCAATGAAAAGCTAAAGTTTGCTAACCAGCTGGCCTCGTCACAATAAGCACAAAGAAGCTCCTTATTTATTGTGGTGCTTGACTCGAGGTAACCTATTGAACGATGTAATTTCACCATTTTTGGGAGGTATCGTGGCCCTGCAGTCAGTCCACTTTGCGTTCGCTTGCTGAAATAGTCCAGCTACATTTATTAGATCGGTACTAACGTTAGCTAGCTGTATTAAAGTACAGCAGATTAAGGCTGGATTGCTAGACAGATGGCTAACGTTACCTAGCTACAGACTGGCTGTCTGAAAGTTAACCTAGCCCACTATGAGATGGTGTTAAATATGTGATTCGTCACGTTCGAAAATCTGACAGAGGTTAACGTAGGCGTTAGCCGAGGACGATGCCATAGCTCCACACGGTAAGTGTGACCTGTGCCTGTAGAAAAGGTCACATTATCCAGTCTGCATTAATGAAGATCCTCTTTTCCTTTCGTGCTTCACTCGACTGCGTCATCCTGAGGGATACAGAGGATGAAAAGGTTGACCCAAGTCAGCATAGGAGCATTGGCGTTTGGATTTAGATCAAATAGAAAAGCTAGTGAATATACAGACGGGGGACTAATTAAAGGAAAAACCTGAATAAAAGAGTGGAGAAACGTATCAAATGCAGATGCTTCCGTGCACCAGGGCTCACTGAATGGTTTGGTGAGTATGAAAACGATTTGAATAAAATGCTAAGGCCTTTACAGTCGCCAGATCTCAACCCAGTTTCACACCTATGGTAGATTTTGGACCAACGTGTAAGCCAACGCTCTCCACCACCATCTCCATAAGACCAAATGATTTAATATAGCTTAAACTTTTATCTTCAAATTTATTTAGTGATATATGTGACTGTCTCTCATGCTGTATGTCCTTTGTTGTTATGTTATGCCTCAGGTCTCTGATCTCAATCTCAATGAGATTACCTGATTAAATAAAAGTTGTGTATATATAAATGAGGGAATATCTTGTGGAGGAATGGTGTTCATTCCTCCAGTTCCACAGACTTGGCAATGAGCACTGAAGCTGTTCTGGAGGCTCGTGGTGGCCTGACTCCACACAAAGCAATTCATGTTGGTTTTTCCTTTAATTTGCCAGCCATCTGTATGTCCAAGATGACAATTTACCTTTAGGAATTCAATCATTAAGATTGTACCACTACAACAAGCCAGTCAAGTATTTGAAAAGTGGAAGTGAACAAGTGATGAATCATGAACTGTCTGCAAATCTATGATGAGTCTGCAAAATGATGTGTGACTAGACCATAAGAAAACTTAGAGGTCCTTGGAGACATGGATGTTTGCCTAAACTCTGCCTTATATCCTCCATGTGAGCTCAGCGTCTTTGTGTAATACCTCTCATGTAAGCTAACATGTTTCAACTGGTGACTACTGCAACAAAGGCCCAAGCCATATCAATAGAGCTAAAACAATTAATCCTTTAATTCGTTAGAAAATTTATTTCTTGTAGTCGATTAATCGTTTCAGTCATTTTTGTTGTTGATATGCTGTCTTATGTGATAGTAAACTGAATATAAAGGGTTTTGGACTGTTGGTTGGACAAAACAAGATGTCACCTTGAGCTGAAGGAGATTGTAACAGTAACTTTTCACTATTTCCAGACATTTTATTGACTGTATGATTAATCAATTAATCGTGAAAATAATTGGTAGATTTAATTGTTAATGAAAATAATTGTTAGTTGAAGCCCCTACTATGGATTCTTTCCCCCTTCTTTGAAGCAAAAACTGTTATCTATTCCCAAATTTACATATAGGAATATGAGTATTGTTTTGAGTATGTGAACCTGTCTTTTTTTAATGTTTTTGGCATTTAAAAACATATTCCAGGGTAGGCAGTGGCTCCCACTCCAAGTCTGACCGGTAATTAGGTTTACTTGTGGTTTACTCAGACTTCATTTTGCAGATTCATCATCGCACTTAAAGACAGTCTGATTCATCACTAGTTCACTTCCACTGTTGAAATACCTAAAGTTGACTTGTTATAGTGATGCAATCTTCATCATAATTTTCTAAAAGGTTTTTGGACTAAGCTTATTTGTGAGTGCTGTCTAGCACATGTAGCCGTTCTTTGTGTACTCATGTATTCAACAAGATGACGGGCTTTTTTTATATTAAAATGCATTTAGATTCAGGATCATGGTTTTCATAATGTGACCTACTAAAACATGTTCAGCAGAGGAAATTGTGCTTCTTTTTTTTACTGTGTGTGAGTTTGAAGAAAATGGCTGGTTGGCTTGCAGCCCGCATCATGCTGTGTCTATGTGCTGTTTTGTTCAAGGGAAAAAAAAACATCCTTTTCCATCTCCATCTCAGCTCTTTGCTAGCTGCAGGGTGCACACAGTGAGCTTTTACCAAACCATGATGTCCGTTTATTACAAGTTGCCATTTGCAAAAGGTCAAACTGAACTGGATGTGAAAATAGGCAATAGCAAAGTCATTTCACACCAACGTAAGTGTCTGTCAGCGGCTGACTTGTGCCTGCTCTGTTTCTCCCCAGTATGGTGAGGAGAAGGTGTCCCATGCTGCATTAGTGGAATAGTGACATGCTGGCCTGTCTGCCAGCATCAGGTGACCCTACCATCAGACTTCTCTCCCGCACGCAGATGAACACTGGACTTCAGAAATGTAAGTGCTTTCTTTCTTCCACCATGTTGTATTTCCTTTGAAATGACAAATGTCCTCATTGGTCAGCATGAGGGATCAGAGAATGTGTTGATGTTGCAATTTTATACACAGTTTGAGGTTCGATATATAATTTATCCATCATTTGCTGAGATTTACACATGAATATGCATTTATTTTATTTTGCTGCTAAAAGAAGTGCTAGCTTCTCACTCCAGCACGCTATTAAGGGCACCATGCATTTGATGCAAAACATTAATGGAGGTGAAGTGCGTTTTTGTAATCCATAAAATGCCAATCTAGCAGCAGTGACTACAGAACTCTTAATAGAGAGCTGTAGCAGATAAAGCAGTACATTATATTCCCACATACAGTGTAGTGTTACAGTACATTTCAGTATATAGTGTTGTGATGTCTCGTCAGATCCCAGTCAGTGTGCTTTGCGAGGCATTTCTGGTTGTCTGACCTTTATACACATTGCAGGGGAAACTACACAGAAGATGAGATCTGCCAGCTATCCAACCCCAGCAGAGTTGGATGCCTATGCTAAGAAAGTTGCCAACAACCCTCTGACCATCCAGATCTTCCCCAACAGTGTCAAAGTACCTCAAAGGAAGCACATTCGCCGCACAGTCAACGGGCTTGACACATCCTCGTCCAGCCAGCGCCACAGTCCCTACCCCTCTCAGGTCAGTTCCAGTAGGGGCCTGCTGGCTGTCCTCCGTGCACCTGCCAAAGGCGTCATCAAAGAGTCAGACGGTAGCCGCGCCCGACAGCTTCAGAAGGCCATCATGAACCCTCACAGTGGGCCGTACGCCACTCAAAGCACTTTAAATCTTCCTCAACCTGCTCCTCACCTACAGGGCCCGTCTCAGCCTGTGGCCCAGGCTGCCCAGAAGCAGGGCATGGTTCACCCACAGGCGCAACAGCAAAGCATGACTCACCCAATGACTTTACAGCAGCCTCAAACTATGCCTCACCCACAGGCTTTACAGCAAAGGAACATGGCTCATTCACAAGCTCTGCAGCGGCAGCAGAGCTTGTCCCAGGTTCAGACTTCACAGCAGCAAAGATTGGCTCACCCACAAGGTATACAGAGGCAGCAGAGTGTGCCTCACACCCAGGCTCTACAGCAGCAGCAGAGCCAGTCTTGTCCACCAGTCGTACCACAGCAGCATCTGTCTCATCTGCAGACACTAAAGCATCAGGCGGCTCCTCCGCAAGCTTTACTTACACAACAAGGAGTGACTCAGGATCTGCGCCACATGTCTGATGCAGCTCAGCTTCCGAGCCTGCAGCACACCCAGGGGCTAGTTGGCTCACAGCCCCTTCCCCAGGCTGTGGGTGCAGGACCTCCTACCATGCCTAATAGCCTCCAGCAGCCCCCACCGGGGGCATACGGGCCCCGGAAGCTCCCTGACGCAGACGCCCCACCAAATGTAACTGTATCTACCTCCACCATCCCACTGTCCATGGCAGCCAGCCTGCATCAGAACCGGCCTGGTGACCTGAGCAGCATTGTGCACCAAATCAACCAGTTGTGCCAGGCGCGGGCTGGCATGGGCACCACCTCAGTCTGTGAGGGTCAGATCGCAAACCCCAGCCCCATCAGCCGCAACCTGTTGATCAACGCCAGCTCAAGGGTGTCCTCTCACCACCTGGCTCTGGGCTCTGTGCCCAGTTGCCTCATGGTGGGACCCCTAGACAAAGCTACAGCTCAGACTCCCAGTGCTGCTCTCCATTCACAGCCCAATATAGTGGCTACTAATAGCATACCTGCCTTTCACCCAGACCCAGAGAAGGTCCAACTGCAGCAACAACAGCAGCAGCAGCAACTTCAGCACCATTTACATCAGCAGAAACAACAACAACAACAACAACAACAACAACAGCAGCAACAGTTACAGCAGCAGCAACATTTACAACAACTGCTGCAGCAGCAGCAGCAGCGCTCCTGGGCCCAGCATCAACTGGCCCACATGCAGCAGCCCCCTGAGGGGGCCCATCCCTGCAAGAACCCAAGGATGGAGCCTCCAACTGAGTGTGCTTTCCCATCTCGAAACCTCAACTATTCCCACAAGCTACCCAACACTGCACAGTCCTTTACTTTAAAACACCCTGCAGAAAAAACACGACCTTCATCCCCTGTTAACTGCCCAGTAGGTTCTATGCCTTACATTAATGGCCACTACATGCAGCCACCGTGGGGCAGCATCCCAGCCACAGCAGGTAACAATGGATCCGGCCATCAGGACCTCCCAGTGGCTTTCCAGGGGGGGCAGGCTGCTGTCTCCACAGACCGCATCCCAGGGGCAAAGTACAGGCCAGGGAAAGAGGGTCCTACTGGCCAGTCAAAGTTGATGCAGAATGTGGATTTCTTAGGAGGGGACTTCCAGATGCCCAGCTTTCAGGAGCAAAACATGGGTGTGATGGAGAAGATGCACAGGTCAGCCATGGGCCAAGTTCAGGAGCCCAACAACAGCGGAGGTGTCCACACTCATCACCCAGGCTACCGTTAAAGCGTGCGCCTACCCCCCCCTTGGTGTGTTTTGAGTTTTTCTCAACAGCTACTTTCAGCTTCTGTGGTTTATTCTTTAAGATCTTGCAAGTGATCAATTACATTTTATTGCTCCAGAGCTTGATTTGTAGACCCACCAGGTTGTGATGTTTCAAAGTATTCCTCAGGTCTTAAGCCATGTCGTACCTTTGTTGCAGATGAAGGGTTTTTGAGATTGTTGTCCACTCTTGAGTAGAATTCCTCTTTTCATCACTGGCATGGATGTGCTGCTCTTTGTTCATGTATATATGGTGTTCTGAAATATTCATTTGCAGCTGAGAATATGCTTGCCATGTGATTGTCACAGTGCTTTTCCTTGGTTGACATGGAACAACTCAACTTTTTTCAGCATTTGTGGCCTTACAACTGCCCAAAGGCAAGATTTAGGATGTCCTTGTGTAATGTTTTTATTTGCAATTATTTATCCTCTTAACAGGTTTGTGATCCATTTAAATACGAAGGTTACATGTATATGCAATTAATAAGACTGTTGATAAGGTTTTTTGTCCCAGGAGCTCCCTCCCATTAGTTGAGGTGTACACTTGTTAACGGGCCTAAGTGAGAACTACAACTCCTCTATCAGGAATACAACATGGCTTCTGAACTGTGCCGCGAGTGGTCCAGGTTGTTTTTGCATCGTTCCATGTGTGATCACAGTGTGCAAAAACAGCTAGCTGTCACTGTTAAGCAGAAATTTAGTCAAAAATAAAAGAAAGCCAGCACTAGCAAAAACAGTAACATTCTCCATTTCTGAGATTCATGCCGTTTCTCAAAGTTGCAAGTAGATTTTCTTAAGTTTGGAAAGTCTAAAGTGCCCTCTTGTGTGTAATATTTCAAGAATTGCTTTTGAAGTAGTTATTCTTTTATTACAGTTTTTGTTGTATTTCTGTAGATGGTCCTACTTGAACTGTAGAGATTTCTTTTTAAATGTTATGCTTAACATTTGGCAAAAGGAGCAGAAACTCCATTAGCCCCTGTTTGTCTATAGCTAATGTGAAACAGAATGGCATCCCATTAATATTAAAATGGCGTATGTATGTCATTATGTGAAAAGCAAATTGATCACTTGCAAGCGTGCAAGTACTTCAAATAATGCAAGCCGGGAAAACGCTTCATTTCCCCTCCCAACACATTTCCTCACCACTTTACTACTGTAATACAAGTGAACTGATGTGGTGTGGACATAATCTGTGTGGCTTGTGGTGGGCTGTTCATCTACTAATCACTGGCCTTACCCTGTGTTGTATTTCTGCTACCTATAAAGAAAAAAGTAAGAACATTAAATGCAGGTTATGTTTTGCTAGATGTGTCTAACATGAAGCGCTGGACCCATTTCCTCCTCTTGTCCTTTTTCGGGTTGATGTTGTCTGGGCATATATTGCTCTGCTGGCCTCAAGCCCTCTGGAAAAAGCCTTAAATGTCACAGTAGTTATCCTCTACTTAATACTTACCTTAACTGACTTTCTTTGCCAGGATCCCAACTTAAGTACGGCTTCATTGTGAGAAAGAGTAAGTTATTTTTTTCTTTGGTTCATTTGAAATCTGTTAAAAGTGTACTGTCAGACCATTGGGCAGTGTTAATATGTATAGGCAGTGGGAATGGGTGATGATACCTGTTGATAAATCAACTGTCCTACTGTCTCAAATGTTGCCTATCTATCAAGGATTTAAGATGATTTTAAGAGTAAAATATGAATAGTATTTAGCAAAATTAATAGGTATGTAGATCAGGGCTGTAGCAGTTATTTTAAAGTATTTGGACTGTGTTTTAGTTGTTATACTTAATAATATCCTTATAATAGTTTTAATTTATTTTTTTGGACCACTGCATCCTGAAGCCATAGGTGTTTTCACATTAGGTGCCATAGGTGACACATATTGACACAGACCATGTAAACTGAATTGTCTGCACTCAAAGAGGCAAATGAGAGGTTTGCATCCCTGCTTTAATCTGATGTCTTTCACAGCGCTGAGCATTTCTTCTTCTCTGAATCCTTCTCAGAATACAGTACAGGTCAAAAGGGAGAGAGTGGCGAGATGATGCGTCATCTTCAGAGAAAGACAGCTTAGACGCAAGCCGTAGCTTTTCTGGATTCTGGTCTTGATACTTGATGGCAGTTAGATTTTTTTTTTTTTTCTTCATGGCTCTCATTTTTGATGTGCCTGCCCCTTAAAGCTGCTATTGACTTTAATCTAAACACACACTAGTATGAATTGTGTGTGCGTGTGTATTAATAGTAATGATGTATGGGCTGTATCGGTGAGAATAAGAATAATATTTATGGGATGGGCGCAGGGCGACCACTCAAATGCTGGTAAATTTGGTAAGGTCAATTCTACCGGCCGTATTTGGAGATTATTCTAAATATATAATAATGACCAGTATTCAAAGTGGCTTCAGAGTGATTTTCAGGAGTCTGACACACTGCGGCTTAAAGACAGACACCTTCCAGGCCTGTTTAAACTTTAAATCAACACTAAACAATTGGACAGAGCTGCCCTGTTTATTTTGAACTGCCTCGTTACAGCCCGACATAGTCAGGTTCTACAGTTTCATATGAAGTGCCTCCACTGGGCTTAGTATGGAGAAATGTGTGATTGGGTGCTTGCGTGTGTGTATGTTAAGCTTGGGTACTTGCACACAAGTGTGCACGCTGACAAGGTGCACGAAGTTAATTTCTGATGGGGGACCAAGCTACTTAGTGTAACTACTGATACTGTGTCATGGACTGAAGTCCTGAAGTGTGCCACGATTCCTAGACGCTGTCGGGATGTGTGAACTGTTTGCTGCTGACTCACTGACCCAAAGTGACCAAGCGTCCCTCTCTGAAACCACCCCGGCCAAAAGCCTTGGCAAGCTTGTATTGGGAACTTGTAATGTTCTAACAGTAATAAGCAACCTGGTGACATAAAGGAGAGCTGCTGCCCTCATTTGGACGGTTAAAGGAAATCTTGTGAAGTAAAAGTGTAAAGATGTGAACAGAGCATAAAGAAATCTAGAGTGAGTGGTTCCTGTCTGTCACTACACCCCAATTTTTTTTTTTTCAGATTCAGATGTTTTAACCAGAACTTTGTATGTTTTGTGGTTCTATTTCTATTATAATCATGCAGAAACAGTACATGTCAATATGCACTGTAAGAATATAATCTACGTAAGCACATTGTAGCTCATCATGTTAGTTGACTCAGATGGCAATATTTATTGGGGCACACAGGTATGTAACAACTCTCTCTCGATTTATTTTTACTCCCAATTAATCTGATTGTCTTTGATGATCAAAGATCGATCATGTGAACGGTGGTGGAGGGGGGCTTACTTTCTCTACTTTGTGAAAATGTGATATTCCAGTTTTGCCTAATCTTCAGGAATAAAATGTCTTGCACAAACATTCCCCCTAACCAAAATAAAGTTTGCAAACACAAAGCTTTTACGAGTGACTGTCTTTGTTAAGTGCATGTAAAGACGATTAAAGTGCATATCAAAGTAAATGTTTGGTATATATTCTATTTATATTTCAGTTAAATTAGAATTCAGTCACTTTGCCCCCGTTCATTGTTTAACGTCTTGAAATATATCACTTTTTTTTTGGTTCAAATTTAATGACTTCCTAATTTAATGGGGACAACTGAGTAAACATAAAATGAATATGATGTTTTCAATGTCCAGTACACATTTTGTTCTTTGGGGTTAATTTGACCTCAGGCTCTTTTAGCAGTATAAAATATAAATTATAATAGAAATATGAATATTTTACAAACATTTGTTTAGGCTGTTTTGGCTGATATTGAGGTCACTATCACGTGCAATTTTAAAATCTTCAAAAAACATCTCTCTGCTTTAGGGCCCTTATCTAACATAACCATACCTGTAGTAGTGCGAGAACCCCTGATAGTTCCCACAACATGGGTTGGGGCGAACATGTAAAAGCTTGCACAGCAGCCTCTAAACCACTTGTCTTGGTGCTCTGTGTGATCTCTCTTTATGCTCTTTCTCAATTACCTCTAAGCAAAGGTTTTCTGCCAGGTTTTGTCACAGCTCTTTGACAGTGAAAGTGATATAAAGGAAAATGTGTCTGAGACTGAGGAGGACAGTGATTATGAGGCAGCATCCTCTGATGAGAATGAGACCTTTGGGGTTCACCCTCCTGTTTTCTCTCTGATTCTGGTGGTTATGTTTTATTGAAAGGGGTATTTAGGTAGTCAACAAAGTGACATGAAGTACCTGACACATAAACTTGGATAACAATTTTAATTACAATTCTTTTCTGGAGGTTTTCATTGCTGGGGTCAAACTGACACCAAGGATAAAAAATGTTAGAAAATGTGAAGATAAGATAGGGTTAATTAGATAAGACACTCTACAGGCATGACCTGTTCACAAACAATGGGTATATTTAAAACAAGGGAATTAGAGTAAAGTTCAATGGTACACATGCAGTATGTTCAGCACAGATTATTGTTTTTTTTCAAGAAATAGTAGGTAGAATATAAAAAGTTGCTGTAGTATCCAAACTAAAATAAAAAATACAATAAAATCAACCTTGACATTTTTGATTTTGATGTTCTGGAGAAGCTAGATAATGCTGGAAAGCCGTGGTTGGCGACGTCTGGCACGAATCCTCTCCAAGAGTGGATTTAGGTTCCACAGACTCCCTGAAAGATTAAATTGCAGCTCACATTAGTGCAATCTTAGCAGTGAGAAACAGCAAGTACAAGTTTATGTGTGTGGTCTGTTGCTGTACCAGGAGTCTGGTGGGGCTTTGGCTTCATCATGCGCTCCCCAGGTTCTTCCTCCCGAGTAACACCAATATCTGAGCTCCATTGTCTCCAATTCATTTCCTCCACCCTGAAGTGGAAGAAGACTCCTTGATCATGTGGAACACTAGAAATGCTTGACATGACTATATCTTCATTAACTGATATTATGTTAAAGGGTTTAAGGGTCAGTTTTACCCTAATTACTCATAGTGGTTTTCATTGTATTCTCTTGCCACCACAATACAATGAGGGTGAATTTTGTTTGAGGTACTCAAAGCATTGAAACATATTTTTATTATTATTTAGAAACAATGTCCTGATCACTCTGGATAATCTGCAAACGTCTCTATTAACTGTTTAACTGGAACTATTTTCTACCAAATAAATGCTCCCCATGTAAAATTCAGATTATCTTGAATAAGCAGGGCAGTCTTTCTGGAAAGACTAAAGCACATACAACTGAAATAATCCGCAGTTACACACCACTTGAGGTGAGTGGGTTTCTTTGTAATTTGGGAGAACTAACCCTTTAAAGAGGTCGACCAGCATTCAGTATAATGTGTTCTCAGGGTTGCTGGGTGACAATCACAAAGGGTATAGGTGTTGACAGTAGGCCTACAGTAATACTTTCCCAGACATGTTTGTACCAAGCTAAACAATTCAACATGCCCCAAAGTAATTTTCTACACCTGTGCAGACTTGCAACAGGACCTAATAAATATCAGACACACCCAGTGACTGTTTACCTGAGAAATCTACGATTATCATCATGCTTGCGCCTGAAACACACCATCTTCGACACTCTGGAGTCCCGCTCGCTCGTCAGGCACCTCGGCAGAGTCCTCTCTATGTCCAAAATTGTAAAAGCCCTCTGGAGGATGTGCAACAAAATGTCAGTGGTTTACACAAAAATCTTTTAAAGTGCGTCAGATCTTTGTTTTATTTTGTTTGCACACAATCTGGAAACACTTATCAGAATTTGTACAAGTCGTGTTTCAATGCTTCTTCTAACATTTTTTTTTTTTTTTAGATATTTGAGATATTCATTCTTTTTTTTAAAGGTGGATTAGCTTCGTTCTGGCAAATTTCCTGTGCTGGATCTACTCTATCCTGCAGCATTTACAAACATCCTTAAGAATTATCCTGGATTTGTGAGAACCTAATCCTGTGAACATTAGGTTTTGTGTACTGAAAGCAAGTCTACAGACTAAAACAGTTTCCCACCTGCAGGTTCCAGATGTTTTCATTTTCTTTGGAGATTCTGTCGACTGTGTTGCCCATTAGGGCAATGAGCATGTTGAGCAGTAGGATGTAAGTGAGAACTATGTACAAGATGAGCAGGATGTAGAAAACTTCCTTGTACTGAATGTGGTCCGTGAACTCCAGATCTCCCATTCCAATAGTGAACTTGAACATTTCCAGTGTTGTAAAACGGATGTCATTGTAACTTGACTTCTTGCACTCAGATGGCTTGACACCAAAGCTGCTTCCATGTCCCTGTGTGTCATTGGACTGTTTTTTATGAGCTGGAGGGGATTTCTCCATGAGAGTAATAATAGCTGTGGATACAGAGAAAATTTAAGTTTAAGTTAAATTGATTCTGCTTAACGTTTTGTATTTGGAGTCCATGAAAGTCTTACCAGCCGAAAATCCAAAGAGCAAGACACCATACACACATAAAAAGTTGAATAGGTCACCCAGGATCATCTAGAAAGAGAAACAGACTTTAAACCAGGCCACCTACTTCTGAGACTTTTGGTTACTAAAACTTAATTCTTACTCTTTGCATGATGACACTGTACATCCCCATTTGTTTAGAGCCTCTCGAGTAGTAAAGAACGTTGATCCAGGCGAGAGCCAGCGAGAGCACAAGGAGACTAACGTATTCTCTTCGCCCACAGCTGTACAAAATTGTGCAGATCAGAAGGAATGTTGCCTGCAGGAAACTGCAAAACATAAAACAAAGTGGATTGGTAAAAAACAATGACATTAAAAAGGTATCCTTCCCAAGAGGTTTGGCCATAAAAAGATCTTATGGCGATACTCACAACAGAACGTCACTGAATCCATCAGTGTACAGAGCCTTGAAGTTTGGGGGGTTCTTCTTGAAAAAAGTTATCTGTGGAGTTAGGAGTCAAAACATATGGAAATAGTTTTTAACTAATTTTGACTCTTTTTGTGTGAAATACGGGACCAGATTCCACTTTCTCACCGCTTTATAGAGAAACCACACTGCTCCAAGGACACTGATGAGCTCACCAATGCAACGAAGGTAGTCAGTCGGGATGTCTTCAATGGGAAACGGTGGCTGCAGGTCAAAGGTTAGGAGTCCTTGCTTAGGCTGATGAAGTTGTTAAAAACATACGTTTGTCCTGTTTTAAGTTAGTAGTTTTAGTTTTGGCCTTACCTCCCCTTCCTTTCTGTTGAATGCCACAGCGGTGAAGATGATCAGGTATATCAGATAAACCAAGAAATTCATCAAGAATAACTTGGAAGCAAACCGGTCCCACTTATGCTTGAGAAGACTGCATAGAGGCTCGATCTGGAGCATCTCAGGGCGGTTCTGAGGCAACGTTCACAGGACACATTTCCACATTAAAAACCCCAACTTCCTCTATGTAAACTGGCATAGCGGCACTTCAAAGGCCTTTAATAGGCGCCTTGTGAAGGTGATGAAGGCTTGTTTGATGAAACACGTCAGCCCAAGAAATTAAATGTGAAACTGCTGCCAGAATATTGACAGATTTTTGTGTGCTTTTGTAGTGCTGCTATCCCAGTTTATACTGTATGTTGTTGTGACTTCAGCAGAGAATCCAATTCACTCAGATCTGTCTTGTTTCTGACATAATTTCTCCATTATCATTAATATACCCATTAGCATATTAGCCGATAAATGGAATTAGCATCATATCTTTATCTGAGGCAGCAGGATGTTGTGTGATCAAATTAGATATTTCTAACCGGAATGTCGCCCCCGAAGACGACTATCTCCAACACAGAGTTGTCTTCATTGGTGTCAATGGAGCTTATGTCATAGAATGAGGAGTGAACGGGCCCATAGACCCATTCTGTAAACTTCCTGGACAGCAGACTCATCTCCACATCCTTGAATTCACGGTGCAACATGTGCTTGAACAGCTGGCCAATGAGAGATCAGAAAGGAGATGATCATCATAGTGTGACAATACATTGCATCCTCTCATGCCTTGCAGAGACAGATCATCCAAATTTTATGTTAAATTCATGTTATAAGGCAATGCACCCATGCTAAATAGGACTGCTACACATTAAAGAAGGAAACTGTTCCATCAGGGTGTATCTGAAAATACACACAAAGACCTTTAAAGGAAAACAGACCTACCCCAACCTTGCCCAGCTTGGCTGTTAACTTCAGAGGAGTCAACCCCTGATTATTTTCAATCGCTTCCAACTGGACGTTTTTCTCAAGTTTCTTGTACTGAATGAGGATCTTGTCATACATCTTTGCGATCATATCAGTGTTTTCTGTTGTATTGTCTGCTATGACCGCCAGGGTGTGCAAGACAGTGTTTCCTTGCGAGTCTTTGTCAGTCAAGTCAGCTCTTCTGTAAGGGTTATCCATGAGGAAGGACACAATGTTGGGCTGGTTGGTGCAGGCAGCCAGTGACAGAGGAAGCTCCCCTATTAGAAACACACAAAGGTGAGTTTAGTGATAAGATAAATGCAGCTTCTGATTATTTTTAGGATGCAATTACCTACCAAAATAAAAGCCCAGTCCTGCATTGTGCTGGAAGAACTTCCCATTGGCTTTGGCTTGCACATCTGCTCCTTTCTGGACCAGCAGTTTCACATAGTCAAAGCTCTTTCTCTCAATGCTGATGTGCAAGGCCGTCTGACCTGCGATGTGCGTTTTGTTGTTACATGTTACATGTTACATGTTTTCTGCACACTGTTAATTCAGTTCAATTCAGTTTTATTTATATAGCGCCATATCTTAACAAGGTTATCTCAGGGCACTTTTTCATGTAGAGCAGGTCTAGACCGACTCTTTATTTACAGAGACCCAACAGTTCCCACCATGAGCAAGCGCTAGGCGACAGTGGCAAGGAAAAACTCCTTTTTAACAGGCAGAAACCTCAAGCAGAACCAGAACCAGGCTCAGGGTGGGCAGTCATCTGCCTCGCCGGTTGGGTTGAGAGGGGGGGGAGCAGGAGGAAAGAGAGCATACAGCAGTACAGTACAATTCCACATCGAGATGTAAAGCAATAGTAGTAGTAATGGTATTGATGTTAACATTAACAAGAATAACACTATATTTAGATATTTATACATCTTTCACTCTGCTCCATCTTTAAATGGATTTGAAGTTTCAGAGTAAGCCCCCCTATGACATCCTCCATCCTTAAGACCCTCGGCTTCAGAAGCAGTTACTCATGACAGACAATTTTGTTTCACCTACCTTTGTAGCAAGGATCTTTGTAAGATGCGTTGATTAAATTTTCTAAATCTCCAGTTTTCTCGGCTATGTCGAGGAGGACTTCGACGGTGTCATTTTGGCCATCTTTTAGATTCAGCAAAGCTTTCATGAGTGCCGTTTTCCCATTTGTTTCATCTACAAGTTGTGCAGAAATTACATAGTTTTGTTTCTCATTACACTATTCACATCATTATAAAGATGATTCCTGTTAACATAATAAATATTTACTAATAACCCCTGAATATACTTTAGAAAACTTCAAGTCTCACAGCACACAAAATATTCTTTATTTAGACAAGAGTTTTACAGACCAAACATCACAATTCACATCCAGTTTCTTCGGGTTTACTCTTGTTTTTCCAAAACATTCAGGTGTTACACTTAAATTTAATTAGCCTTATCCATTGATTCTGACCTTTTCTCTTCTACTTGCCCTCAGTGACGCCTTTTCTTGAACTAAATGAAAACTCTTTTAGCCACCAGTCTTGCTTTGCATGACCAAAACGCATTTCACTGCCCAAACATATTTTTGAGGACACGTGGCTGTACTGTTTCAAACTATCATGCCCATAGATAACATCAGGACATTGTCAATTATAAGACACATAAAACTGCTTCCTTCCTACTTGCCTGTGAATTCTGGACTCATAAGTCGCTTATCAGTAACTCGCAGGTAGTCAAGCAGGCCATTGAGTTGAGTTGCGTCTCCCTGGAATGCTGCTTCAAAGACTCTCTTCCTGGTGAATGTTTCACTGCAAATGTCAACACTGGCAGTATCTTGTCTGAAATGTAGAAAGTCATACAATGAATTATGCAGCTGCAATTATTAATTTTTACAATATTTCAAATAGGAAGGCCCTCCGTAATGCTAGAGCAGCCTACTACTCATCATTAATAAACAACCCCAGGTTTCTGTTCAGCACTGTAGCCAGGCTGACAGAGTCACAGCCCTGTTGAGCCATGTATTCCTATAGACCTCAATAGTAACGACTTCATGAGCTTCTTTAATGATAAAATATTATTAGAGACTAAATTCAGCACCTCCTGCCCTCAGCCGGTACTGACTTATCTTCAAACACAGGAACCTTAGAAACAACTGTAAAACCTGATGTACATTTAGACTGCTTTTCTCCCATCAACCTTAATCAACTAACTTCAATGATTTCTTCATCTAAGCCATCAACGTGTCTCTTAGAGCCCGTCCCAACTAGGCTGCTTAAAGAAGTTTTACCCTTAGTTAGCACTTCTTTACTAGATATGATCAATCTGTCCTTATTAAAAGGCTATGTGCCACAGTCCTTTAAAGTAGCTGTAATTAAACCTCTTCTAAAAAAGCCCACTCTTGATCCGGGGGCTTTGTCAAACTATAGACCTATATCTAACCCTCCTCTTCTCTCTAAGATCCTTGAGAAAGCAGTCGCCAATCAGTTGTGTGACTTTCTACACAACAATAAGCTGTTTGAGGATTTTCAGTCAGGATTTAGAGCATCATAGCACAGAGACAGCACTAGTGAAAGTTACAAATGACCTTCTGATTGCATCTGACAAAGGACTTGTCTCTGTACTTGTCTTACTAGATCTTAGTGCTGCATTCGATACCACTGACCATCACATTCTATTACAGCAGCTAGAACATTTAATTGGCATTAAAGGCACTGCACTAAGCTGGTTTAAATCCTATTTATCAGATTGATATCAGTTTGTACATGTTAATGATGAATCCTCTATGCACGCCAAAGTTAGTCACGGAGTTCCACAAGGTTCTGTGCTTGGACCAATTCTGTTTACCTTGTATATGCTTCCTTTAGGCAATATTATTAGGAAGCACTCCATAAATTTTCATTGTTATGCAGATGATACCCAATTATATTTATCGATCAAGCCAGATGAAACCAATCAATTAGCTAAACTTCAAGCATGCCGTAAGGACATAAAAACCTGGATGACCTGCAATTTTCTGATGTTAAACTCAGACAAAACTGAAGTTATTGTACTTGGCCCCGAACACCTTCGAAACACATTATGTAAAGATATAGTTTCTCTAGATGGCATTGCCCTGGCCTCCAGCGACACCGTAAGGAATCTTGGAGTTATCTTTGATCAGGATTTGTCCTTTAACTCCCACATAAAACAAACTTCAAGAACTGCCTTTTTTCATTTACGTAACATTGCAAAAATCAGGTACATCCTGTCTCAAACAGATGCAGAAAAACTAGTCCATGCATTTGTTACCTCTAGGCTGGATTATTGCAACTCTCTACTATCAGGCTGCCCCAATAAGTCCCTTAAGACTCTCCAGCTGATCCAGAATGCTGCGGCACGTTTACTGACAAGAACCAGGAAATAAGATCATATCTCTCCAATATTATCTTCTCTACACTGGCTCCCTGTAAAATCCAGAATAGAATTTAAAATCCTTCTCCTCACCTTCAAAGCCCTAAATGGTCAGGCACCATCACATCTTAAAGAGCTCATAGTACCCTATTACCCCACTAGAGCTCTGCGCTCCCAGAATGCAGGGTTCCTTGTGGTTCCTAGAGTCTCTAAAAGTAGAATGGGAGCCAGAGCCTTCAGCTATCAAGCTCCTCTCCTGTGGAACCAGATCCCAGTTTGTGTATGGGAGGCAGACCCCCTCCTCACATTTAAGAGTAGGCTTAAGACTTTCCTCTTTGATAAAGCTTATAGTAGGGCTGACTCAGGTGACCCCTGAGCCCCCCCTTAGTTATGCTGCTATAGGCCTAGACTGCCGGGAGACTTCCCATGATGCACTGAGCTCCTCTCTCCTCCTCTCCCTCTCCATCTGTACGCCCTCATATCCCATTAATGCTTGTTACTAACTCGACTGCTTCCCTTTCTCTCCTCTCTCTCTCTCTCTCTCTCTCCTGTTGCTTTCTGCAGGTGTTTCTGCCTCCTGAGCTGTAGAGTCTGGATCTATGGTTGCACCTGCTGCCCCCGTGTTTCTGCTCTGCATCCACTGCTGCTATTACTGTTATTGCTCTTATCATTAGTATTACTATTATTATTTTGCTATTAGTATTATTTTTCTTAATATTAACATCAATACCATTACCACAAGTATTACTTTACATCTCTATGTAGAACTGTATTGTACTACTGTATGCTCTCTTTCCTCCTGCCCCCCCCTCGCTCAACCCAACCGGTCGAGGCAGAGGCAGATGACCACCCACCCAGAGCCTGGTTCTGCTCGAGGTTTCTACCTGTTAAAGGGGAGTTTTTCCTTGCCACTGTCGCATAGTGCTGCTCATGGTGGGAACTGTTGGGTCTCTGTAAATAAAGAGTCGGTCTAGACCTGCTCTACATGAAAAAGTGCCCTGAGATAACCTTGTTATGATATGGCGCTATATAAATAAAACTGAAATAACACATTTCACAGGACCAATAATCTTTTTATACAATGTCCAAGGAACACTTTGTTAACACAGTATTTATTTATGAGTCTCTTGGGAAAAGGATCTGCACCAGCTTGGGAACAAATAAAGGCTTTAAACAATCTGAAGCTTGTTTACCTGAAATCTGCCACTATGTCACCTGATACCTGCCGAACAGTTGTTCTGGTTTAACTGGTGTTGAAATATGCTTGTTCGAGATGAGCCAGGCCTGAGCAGAATCGATCAGGCTGCTAACAGATCAGGGCTCAGAGTTTTGCAACAAAGTACAGTAATGATGCATTATAAGTCCCCAATATGTAACTGTCACTCACTTATTTCATGTTTGTCCAACTGATCATTTCAAGGTCAACTATGGCTTGTGTGAGAGTCTGGGCTTCAAAAGAAGCCTGTTCTCCCCATATCATCCACAGACCAATGGCCTCATGGAAAAACTGAACAGCACGATACAGAGGTACGTTTTGTTTTCAATACTTGAATGAATTCTAGCTCTCATAAAATAATGTGTATTGATTTCCTGTTCCTATCTGAACAGGTAATCAGTAATGGTACTTTCTGAAAATTGGTTGCTTTATCATACATGAGAACCCAAATTCTTTCCTGCCTCCTCTTGCCTGTACTTGAATTCTGTATTTTGAGGTCCCTGAACAAACTGGTGGCTGATCACCCCAAAATTTGGGAAAATTGTCTTCAGTCCACCATGTTCGCCCCTTCGAACCAAAACAGCTGACAACAAAGTACAGTCCTTATTTTTTGATGTTTGGGAGGGAGGCGAGGTATCCTTCAGAGGTGCCGAAGGAGTACCAAGTAAGATTCTCTAATGTTCTCATCAGTTTTAATATTCTTAATTTGGATCAACAGTCAGCTATTCCATCTATGTCCTCCACATTCTAACTGTGCTTTTTGGCAGGTAACTGAAGACAAAGTCACCAACCTGGTGCTAAAAGAAGACCTCTGTGAAGACCTAAAAAGCAGGACTCCATATTCACGGAGGTTAAGGAGAATGTTAAAAAAAACCAAGACAACGTCTGCAAAAGAAAAGAAGAAAGGGGCCAGGTGGACAGTTTTAAAGTTGGGGACCTCGCAGAAAAATGTGAGAAAGGGGGGCAAGCTGGAAGCGGACATGCTGGGGCCCTTCAAAATAATTCATCTTGAGGGGAAAAGTGCGGATCTGGTTTCAGACAAGGGAAAAGGAAAAAGAAAAATCAGCATAGATCATTTGACACATTATCTCCAGCCAGAGGAGAGGATCCCTGCCAAACTGAAAAAAGTGTCGGATCCTTCTCCTCTGGCAGGTCCATCTCAACCAAATCCACAACAGACAAACATACACATCACACAACCACGCATCACATGAGACAGTGACACCATCAGCATCCTCTGAAGGGTCCCAGAACCTTCTAATGATGCAGAAACTTGTGAGTAAACTGACACAAAGTACACACCAAATTATGCATTTCACAAATAACCAACATTGATATTTTTACAGTAATCAGAGACATATGGGCAGGGAGGAAAAGAGAGACACTGTGGTCCAGAACTGGGTCTTATAAAATATTTTCCCACAATCTGTTGGACTTGGCCCCAGGAAAGGAGTTGGAGAGTCAGGTACTTCTTTTTTGTTTTTATTATTGGACTGATATTTCTCTTTTTGATCTTTAGAATAACAGTGGATCACAAATTAGGCCTACTCTTGTTCTTGTAGATCATAAATGCCTATCTTTCAATTGTGGGAACAAAAACTGGTGCAGTCATTCTGGACTCACAATGACTTCAGTCTGGCGAAGGTCAGAAAAAGGTTTAAAAAGGGTGAGTAGGATTTTTTTTAACCTGTTTTCAATACAGTTATATCTTATGATTTGAATATATGTATGCATTTTTTTTTTTAGCTGGACCTTTTAAAATATGACGTGGCATGTGACAAGGGACACTGGACACTCGTAAGTAATATTAAATGTTAACAGATTTAGATGCAACCATCAGACCATCTGGTGTACGAGGGGTTGGCTATAATTTGTTATTGCATTTTCGTAGATCATGTATCTTAAGGAGATGAGGTCCTTGTTCATGGACCCATTTGGATATCACAAGGTGAGTGAAATATCAGCTTTAATGTGTTCATTAGACAGATACATGTATTCATGTATTTTGGATGACTTTTAGGGAGCAACACAGAGCACATATTATTTTCTTTATGACTAGTGCTAACATAAGCTTGTCCTTGTGAGGTAATTTAAAATAATTCAACTGATGTTGAATTGAAAAGGATCTTACATGGGCTTCTGTTAAAACTAGCAAACTGTAATCAACCTGTGTTCTTTGTAGAGCGCCGGTCCGCAAAGTGTCCAGCAATTGGGAAATGGGCATGCTCCACGACTGCCCATACCAAACAGCAGGACACAACATCTTGTGGTGTGTTTGTGTGCAAGGTAACAATTTGATTATCTCTGTGGCCATCTGTCATTTATAAAAAGTAACCGTGATTATACTTATCAGAAACCTTTTAGCTTGCAGAGCAAATCTTGCGTCAACAACCTGTCCTTGCTGAATGATTCAGGTATACAGTACTCTATCAGGTATACTGGCCTGTACTGGCATTGGACTACATTATTGTCCGTGTTATTTTTACAGATGACCTCTCCAAGCTGTGTCGGGCTTGTGGCGAGGACAGCTCGGGGGCTGAAATTGATGAGTGGGTACAAAGATTAATTAAACAGACCAACATTCGGTTGGAAGACTGGGATGCACCTTTGATAGGTTACCTCTACATCACTGGGTGAACACTCACAATCACACAGCTATTGAAAATGTATATTTTAATTCACCTAACTTGCATGTCTTTGCATTTTTGGAGGACACTGGAGCAGCTGAAGGAACATAAGAACACACTGACTTCACACAGAAAGGTTAATTTTTCCCTTTCAGAATGAGTGCACCACATGCAGTCTGTGGTACCACACACTCTGTGTTGGCCATCCCTCCACAGAGGGAGACTATTCTTGCATTAAATAAAAATAAAAACTTAAAACATTATTGTTGTATTTCCTTCTGTCACAGTAATGAGTACTACCATCTACCTACTGTCTAACACGTTTGCATTGCATATTTGATTAAATTTGGCCAGTGTTAACATAAATATGTAACATTCTTACACTTTTTAAAAAATTCAAACCAGAGCTGGCATGTTGCCTATTCTGTAAAGAAGTCTTTCCCAAATTTAGGGTCGCGTCCCAAAATGAGTCATGGACCTGTTTTTATTGGGTCGCCAATTGGCAGAGTAAAATGCATAACAATGCTATGATGTGTGAATTCATACGCTGGTCTGTTCAGCTCAAATGTTGCGTTTTATGACTAATGTGGTGGCGACAAGCGAGAGTGGTGATTTTTAATGATAATATCCTCCCTGTCATCTACCTCTCTGTCTCAGTCAAGGCATTCATGGTTTGCTGTGTTCTTTATTAGTAGTTTATAAATGTAGATGTTATAGCAATTCATGATGTATTTTTGTAAATTTGGGTCCTGGGGAGAAACCAAATTTCTCTTTTGGGTCTCGAGCTGAAAAGGTTTGGGAACCCCAGCGTAAAGTATTTGATTTTGGTGGATCAGGCAGCCAGTATTGCCAGAATAACTTAGGTTTAACTCTGGGTTTTCAGGGTTACGACGGTGGTTCACTTCTTACCAGCATAAATCGCCATGGTAACTTATGCTGCACGCCTAACCTGCTCCGGAGCAGCTTATGTTCAAGATAACAGATCAACGCGTACAAAAGCCCCGCCTACTGACCAATCAATTCTCTTGGAAGATCCCGTGGAGCGATCTCTTTATATGAGATATAGATTCTCATTGGAGGGACTGACTTATCTGTGTCACCTTCTTGCAAGCAATGTCAAAGCCATTTGTGCTTTTGTATACCGATATCATCCCAGTGGCGTGTCCAGACTTTTTTTACTGGGGTGGCCCAGGGGGGCACTGACTTATGCAGGGGTGGCATGAACTCTAGTGGACCTCGGACCCTCTAGGGGGGCCAATCTTTCCCCCGGGAAGAATTGTTTTTATATTTTAAAAGTTGAATGCATCAATCTGGTGCAAATTAAGAGCAAGATTAAGAGGCTAGATCTATGAAGAACGTGTGCTATTCTAAACATGTTTGTGCTCTTGTAAACAATTTAATCATCTTTGGAGGGGCCTGACCGGAACCAATGGATTAAACCAGCTAACTGTATATAAAGTAGTTCAAACTAGCTCCACCTCCAGCTACAACAGTAACATGCTGCTTACACACTCATGTTTCAGTATTAATAATCAAATTATGTCATGTATAATAATATATCAGTCAGAGGGACGAAACCACTACTTCAAGCTGATATACTTAGCCTATATAATACTGTACTATTACTTAAGTAGGATTTTACATGCAGGACTTTTACTTGAGTATTTGTACATTGCTGAATAGGTACTTTTACTCAGTAGTAAAGGATATGAGTACTTCTACCACTGTTTACAAATAGCCTAATGTTACATTCCTGTGTTTAAAGTTTATTTATAAAAATAAATAGACCTACCAATCACAACACGACACAGTGGCACCAAAAGCATCGTTGACAATAACCTGTCTCGATGACAGGTTTGCCAGCAAGCCGAGATGACAGACCTGCACCACATTATCATGAACATCAAATGAGATGGGGGAAACGTCTTCACATAGTATCAGGCGTTGTGGCGATTCGCCGCAGGGTTGTGCGGCAGTGTGGGAGTGTCTGATACTTACCAGCAATCCCAGCTTGAAGACAGATACAAGCCAAGCATCTGCACGGAGATTAACGTCTTTGTGCTCCCTCGTGGCAGGACTGAACTGATGTACTGTAATCACGGAGCCGATCGATCAGTCTCTCTTCCATCTTCACAGTTGCTCAGTAAACAGCAGAATATTAAGGTAAACAGCTAATGCTACAATGCTACATGGTAAACAAAGTTCTTCTTCACCTGGGGAGTCTGCCGGTCTGATTGGCTGCCGTAGCGTGACGTCGGTTGCGTTTCTACAAAAGTTGAATCAGTTTCAACTTTTCGCCGCAGGCCGCTGCATTTTTTGCAGCACCCCCTGCGGCCCGCACCGCCGCAGCCTGAACGCAGAACCCCGGTTCAAATGAATTCCGCCTAACGTTACACAGCTAAAACGTTTTTAACCACAGTAGCAGATGTATCAAAAATTCTACTCACATCTTTTCAGCGACAAGTAGCGCCCGGAATCTCCAGTTTCAAGAAGCTCTTTATCCGCATTTCAAATCAAAATCCTTCTGAGTTTTTTTGCAAACTAGAAAACAAGTTCAGTTTCTCGCCAAGCTGTTCAAACTAGGTCCCGCCTCTGACTGGGCAGTAAGCCAATCATAGTTTGGGATAACGGGGTGGCACCTGGGGTGGCGGGAAAGAAATTGTAAAATTGTAATATACACGACATAAGAATACATCTAAGCAACACATTCATTTAATGAAATACACAAATCTAAGTAGGCTATAGTCAGATCTACTCGTGCCCTAATGATTGGGCAGTGATATCGTAAGCCTGTTAATTTAACATTACGCATTCACATAGTCTGCGATTTTTTGCCAGCTGTCTTTCCTGCATTTGGCAGCTGCAGCTGTGTTGCTTTCAGCCGGGATGATGTGTTTAACTTCTTCGTATTTCTCTAATATTATAGTTATATAGCTTATTATAGTTATAGCTCTTTGTCGGTCAAGTATGCCACTCTGCTCCAGCAGGGGTTGTAGCCAATTCAGTGGTCTGTGCTCAGACCATGGTCGCTAACACGGATCACTGGTTACTACCACTAGGGGGCGCTGAAGCCAGTGGTCCAGACCAGTTGCTCCAGACCAGTTGCTCAGTGGACCGTCGTGTGGCATTTACTGGCTGCCACCGAAGTTTATGAATGTTGTATTGCCTATGTTGTACATGAATTTTGCATTAATTTAATGCTGCCACTGTCCGTGGCAGCTGCCAGTAGTCCGTGTTAGCGACCACGGTCTGAGGACAGACCACTGAATTGGCTACAACCCCCCTCTCCTCTGCTGCCAGCACACCTGTCATGTTTGTGATTGGTCATATGCTGCAATCACCGCCCCTTGAACGCGTTCATGGCTAGACTGGGAAACCCAACCACCATCCTGTGACCGCTTAGCGTGATCGCGGTTGTTAGGCTTAGTGAAGCCAGAAAACGAAAAGATATCCTGGATATGTTGACCTTGCTTCGTAGTACAGGCCTCCGGTACCGGGTCCAGTAGTAGCGTAACAACTACCTTTTTAAAGTTCATAAAATGCTGCAGCGGTATTTTTGTTTCTAAAAAGATGAGGCCTTAACGCTACCAAAACAACACTCCAAGTGCACTTTGTCCAAACAGTGTTTGTTTGTTTAGTTACAAAATAAAAGCGCTGTAAATATAAAGGGGCAGTCGAAATGAAACGCAACAGTACAGGTAATCCTCTCGCTCCACTCCGCCATGTTGGGTGTCGTATGAAACTAGAGAAGCTACTATTTCCATTGATCCCAAGTACAGCCAGCTGACGTAAGCCCCATAGCAAACACGCTGCCAAACTTCACATTTTACAGTCAACGTGTCAAGTTTTGTGTTTATGTCTGAATCTACATGCATATAGACCTGATAGTTGTGGAGCTATTCTTGATTTATTTTGGGAATGTCTGTTTAGGCGAACCACACCTCCCAACACTGGTCCCCAAAGGCTAAAATCCCATTTTTTCTTAGCAGCTACAGAGCCACAGTGATTTCTGTGTTGACGTCTCCAGTAGTCAGTCGGTATCCTTTACTAATTAAAGGCCACATACATAACCTGTGAGAAAGAAATCAAACACCAGTTTTTCCACACTAGAACCGGTTACCCAGATATTGAGATGGAGTCCATAGGTGCAAGAATGATCTCTGGGCTGTCTTTTCCATGGAGCGAATCCAGACTGTTCCCTCCTCTTCCTTTCCTTTGTTTGGCTCCACTTTGTCTGGTGGTTGTCCTTTGTCCATCTTTGTTGTTGATAATAACCAAGTCTTGATAGTGTATGACAAGAAACTGTTGCTTCCACAAGCAGCTCATCAGCTATGATAAGCTACAGCTTTACAGGTGTAGAATTACAGAACACAGGGGCAGGACTAAGGTGTGAATGGTGTTTGTTACCTTGGTCAGGCTCCTCCCTCTTCCCAGAGGACAAGCCTGTTGTTTGCCCAACAGCAGTTTTCCAATTGTAGAAAGTAGTGTGCTTGAAATCTTAGCACATGTGCCGAATGGTTATTTTACTTTTTACAGTTAGAGATGTGAAATACTTTAAGTCAAGCTGCTTTTGAGGCATCAACAACTAGTTTGGAAGACAATCATGGTTCATTATGCAACCTGTGGAAACTTGAAACCCAATATTATATTAATAAGTATTTGCTTATTCACAGATTCTGGATTTTTCAATGAGGGAGAGGGACCAGATGTAATTTTAAGATTTTATGGAACTTTTTGTTTAAAAAAAAAACCATCAGACACAAATTAAGATAAGATCGAACTTTATTTATTCTGAGGAAAATTGTTGCAGTACAAAGTAGAGTGCAAATAAAACAAATATAAACAATAAAGATTATCAATAAGGTGCAAAACCAAATGTACACAATGCCAGAAATGTAAACATGTTAATGGTAACAAAATATACACAATTACTATGCAAAGCAGAGTATTTTAATATGTCTTGAAACATTAAAATATTTGCACCCTGTAGTTTGTTCACTTGGCAGTCTTGTGGTTTTCATTTAGCTTTTGTTATCTGTTTTTATTACAGAGATTTGATTTGTTGAAAATTTCTTTTGAGGAATAATAAGAGTTCCATATTCCTGATGTTTTACTGGCAACTTTTGGGGCAAAGGATTTAATGATGATAATAATAATAGTTTTATTTATAAAGCACTTTTCAAACAAAGGCACAAAGTGGTTTCCAGATTAAAGGATTTACAGAACAACTGATTTTGAGTGATAAGATGGCATGCACACTCTTGGAGTTTTGCCATAAGCAAAAACCTAAAACTTAGCCGAAGGGAAGAAAAGCTGAAAAGTGGGTAAAATGTCAGATGCATAGGAAACAGTCTCTCTTGTTGGCCCAGAAGTTCTCTTCATCTTCATCTGTGGAGCTGTGATCAGGGTGTAGGAGTTGTCACCCTGCTCTGATACTTCCTCCTGTTCCTCGCTTTGTGCTAAAAGGGTATCAATGACCTTGATATGACCTACACTAACGCTCATTTTTATATTAGTAATTAATATATAATAATAATAATGTTGTTGTTGTGGCATTACTGTATCTAAGTGTATTTCAGTAGCTACAGTGCTGTGAAAAGTATTTGCCCCCTTCCTGATTTCTTATATTTTTGCAAATTTGTCAAACTTAAATGTTTCAAATCATCAAACCAATTTTAATATTAGACAAAAATAACCCGAGTAAATACAAAATCCAAACCTACCTGGCCCTATGTGAAAAAGTAATTGCCCCCCCTTGTTAAATCATGAATTAACTGTGACTAACCACATTGTTTGGAAAGCTGAGTTCAATTTCACTAGCCACACCCAGGCCTGATTACTGCCAGACCTGTTGAATCAAGAAATCACTTAAATAGAACCTGTCTGACAAAATGAAGTAGGCTGAAAGATCTCAAAAAGCAACACATCATGCTGAGGTCTAAAGAAATTCAAGAACAGATGAGAAACAAAGTCACTGACATCTATCAGTCTGGAAAGGATTACAAAGCCATTTCTAAGGCTGTGGGACCCCAGCGAACCACGGTGAGAGCCATTATCCACAAATGGAGAAAACTTGGAACAGTGGTGAACCTTCCCAGGAGTGGCCGGCCTACCAAAATGACTCCAAGAGCGCATTGACGACTCATCCAGGAGGTCACAAAAGAACCAAAAACAACATCTAAAGAACTGCAGGCCTCACTTGCCTCAGTTAAGGTCAGTGTCCATGATTCAACAATAAGGCATCTATGGGAGAGTTCCAAGGCGAAAACCACTGCTGACCAAAAAGACCACAAAGGCTCGTCTCACATTTGCCAAAAAACATCTTGATGATCCCCAAGACTTTTGGGAAAATATTCTGTGGACTGACGAGGCAAAGGTTGAACTTTTTGGAAGGTCTGCGTCCCGTTACATCTGGTGTAAAACTAACGCAGCATTTCATAAAAAGAACATCATACCAACAGTAAAACATGGTGGTGGTAGTGTGATGGTCTGGGGCTGCTTTGCTGCTTCAGAACCTGGACGACTTGCCGTAATTGATGGAACCATGAATTCTGCTCTCCACCAGGAGATCCTGAAGGAGAATGTCCGGCCATCAGTTTGAGACCTCAAGCTCAAGCGCACTTGGGTTATGCAGCAGGACAATGATCCGAAACACACCAGCAAGTCCACCTCTGAATGGCTTAAAAACAAAACAAAATGAAGGTTTTGGAGTGGCCTAGTCAAAGTCCGGACTTAAATCCAATTGAGATGCTGTGGCATGACCTTCAACAGGCCGTTCATGCTTGAAAACCCTCCAATGTGGCTGAATTAAAACAATTCTGCAAAGAAGAGTGGGCCAAAATTCCTCCACAGCGACGTAAAAGACTCACTGCCACTTATTGCAAACGCTTGATTTGCGCTGCATTTTTGTATTTACTCGGGTTATCTTTGTCTAATATTAAAATTGGTTTGATGATCTGAAACATTAAGTGTGACAAATATGCAAAAATATAAAGGAAGGGGGCAAATACTTTTTCACAGCACTGTACAATTGAAGATGGTGACCCCAGTAATCCGCATCACCGTCAACCCACATGCCCCTGCAAATTATCAACAGGCCGTACTGATGGCAACCAAAGAGGCACGTTACTATCTGGAGAAAAGGATGGTCTTCCCTAAACCTGCAGAGGAGCTGTTCAACCAGACCACTGCCCTGGCCCATGCAGAGAAGCTCCTTCACTCAGAGGGTATACACGTGCCGTTGTGTCAGCTGTGCCTGGGAAATCTGGTGGTGCCATTTGGCCAGTATGAGAATGCACCACTCTACTACATGAACTAGTAAGCATATTATATTTAATACCATTGTAGGCTATGCATTTTAAATACCATTTTGATGGCATGCTTAACAGAAATTACTTTATCTGTTTGCACACAGCTATGGCTGTTTATTATTCATCCTTGCAAAGTTTCTTTACTAAGTTGATGTATATGATTCCAGTATGCTTGACAAGCACAGATCAGAGGTGACAAACCCACATAGAAAGGGAGAGGTGGTGAACCAGCGGGTGAAAGACTACCTCCCAGTTTATGCAGAGATCTTCCCACAAGTCTCAAGTCTCCTTGAGGCCAACATCGCCAGGTGGAGCTATGGTCAGAGAGGGTTTGAGGATCGCACCTTTCAGGAGATGTGGGAACTCTACAGCCAGTACCGCACTCAAAAGGACAGGCCTGTTCAGTGATGAGCAGAGGATGATGATACAGAAGGCATTCAGTTCTGTGAGGAGGTTTCACACACCAGTGACCCACATCACAAGCGTGCAGACGAAGAGGTTCTGGAAATATAATAAGGACAAGTGTTGATTACATAGCATAGTAAATGAAAATTGTTCAAATTACTGATATTTTAAGCACTTCGGCTAAATGTGTTTGTTTGCTTTTGGTAATTAAAAACTGGTACATCATGAAATCTAGATAGTTACATTACATTTGTTGTCCAGCAACCGCAGGTAAGCCCCTCCAAGTGTGATCCTTCATCATGGCCAGGTGATGACACTGAACTGATAGCTGCAAGCCAGGCTGTGGAAGGTAAGTGAGATACAGATTTAGTTTAAATAATAATTAATAATACAAAACTCCTTTGTTTGGTCAATTCTTACACTCACTCAAGTCCCAAGAGTCCCCATTTATGGCCGAGACTAGCAGTCAGTCTCTGGATTCCCAGTCCCAGGGTTCCCGGTCCACAGACAAGACCAAGCAGCCTGAGGCCCCTGTCCGGCCCAAACAGCATGTGTCCACTAGCCAGCCCACAGAGTCCCCATCCATAACCAAGGGTCATGATCATCCCATGGAATCACCTCTGAGGGACTCCCTTGTAAGTGATATTCACATTATATACAATGTAAATGAGAACAATTTGCTTTTTAAATTGGTTTTATGTTGTAACATTACTTTGTACACAATAATAACCACCTGTTTTGTATGTGTTATGTGTGTTGCAAGTGGAGCAACACACATTATTGGTAATGTTGGAATGCCCTCTAGTGGACAGAACTTATAATAACCACATGCTTATAGTGGCATTGGCAATACATAAACCTGTACAGTTAATAGGTACATAGTAAGTTGTAGGCTAAATTTGATCATTAAAAATTTGAATATAATTCGAATTTTAAAAATAATAAGGAATGAAATTCGAATGGGATTATAGAGGAAGATTGACAGCACTAGTATCCAATTGAGCAGTTGGAATGGAAGTGGAAATTATGTAATTTATCTATAATACAGATGATAACTTCTCTCTCACAAAAAGAAGTCTGAAGGGTCTGTAAAACATTAATTCACTCTTGGCAGGTAGTGGGGCGGTAGATATTTTTATAACTCTTAATTTGACCCCTTTTCACTGAATGTTAACGATATAACTATAACAGCTTTACAGCAATTCATATCAGAACCTCTGAAACACTTCAATAATGATGTTGCACAGAAACTCCAGCTTCACCTAGCAGCAACTCAGCTGATATACTTTATTTTTTCATTCAACACGTTATCAGGGGAGAGCGCGAACGCAGTCCCCCACTACCAGAAATTATGCAGTCGAGATTCCCACATTTGGGGAATTTGCAGAGGTCAGCTCAACCGAGAGTGCAATGGTTAAGCCTCGCCCTGGGTGAACCACTTTTCACTTTTTGAAGCTTCATTAGATTCCATACAAAATTACAGACATTATCAATTACACAAACACAATAAATAAAAAAGAATCATTACAACAGATCAATTCATATATCTGAGGGATTTTCTTTTAAATGTACATTTCCATATTCATTTTGAAGTTCTTCAGTTCATTTATTTATTATAAAACCATTCACAATTTTCCACATCTTATTTACTTTACTTACTACATCATTAAACTTTCCTCTATCTCTGAGTATGTAGTCCCGAACACCTGTGAGGCCAACCCTTGCCACTCTATCCGGTGATACATCAAATTTTTTGAAGGCCATTAAGTTTCTGCACTTCCAGATCCCTTCTTTGACACAATTAATGGCAGCCCACCATCTTTCACATTTATCATTGTCAATAGGATCAAAGTCACCATAGAAAACATCATTTTCACTGGGGTCTCTATACAGATCTGTTAACCAAGTTCTTAAGATTCCCCACACCATCTGTGCAAAAGGACAGTACCAAAAAAGGAGGGCAACATTTTCAACATCGGTACAACTCACTCTTGGGCATTTATCACTGCGTGTGCATCGCCTTCGCATAAGAAAGACTCTTGTTGGAAGACAACTATGAGCTGCTTTCCAGGCCAAATCCTTGTGTGTATTAAACAGAAAGGAAGAATGAACATTTCTCCACACTTGTAGATATTTTGTTTCTGGTAAGATTCCTACCGGTACTAATCTCTGTGTCTGGGGTGAAAGACTCCCTTCAATGATACCTCTTTTCAAATGCTCTATTGAGCTTTCCCCTAAGTCAGCTGACTTAAAGAGAATCAAGGCTCTTTCATATAATGCTGGCCTTGTTACTGCATGTGGGGCATTGAGAGAACTTCTGCCAACACCAAGTCAGCTGATAAAATTGGTTTATTTTTTCATTCAACACATTATCAGGGGAGAGCGCGAACGCAGTCCCCCACTACCAGAAATTATGCAGTCGAGATTCCCACATTTGGGGAATTCGCAGAGGTCAGCTCAACCGAGAGTGCAATGGTTAAGCCTCGCCCTGGGTGAACCACCTTCTTGATCATGGTATCTCCCCTGCCAGGTAAGTATGAGTTGTACAGCTCAGAGACAAGCAGCTCTTTCACAGACACACCATGCTGACTGATGGTGCTGACTAACTATACATTACCAAAAACAGAGGCTATAGGGGGGGTTGTGAATCTGCAGGAATCTAATACAGAAGAAACTGTTCTGTACTAAGGCTGAAAAAGATTATTTACATTTTACTTAAAAATTGGTGCATTTCCCATCATGCAATGCTGTATTTCCATATCAAAAGCTGACCTAAAAATCACCAGTTGTATCTATTTTACCTCCAACAAATGAATAACAGCTCAATAGCAAGTTCAAGTGATCCAGAGCTAAATCATACTGCAGTCAAAAGTTGTTTGATTCACATTTAAAACTCAGAGGAAAGAATCAAAACACACGTTTTCTCACATTTTAACCACTTCCTGTTTCTTTGTTCACTGCTGATGGACAACTGACATTCCTGCTACTGCCACCTACTGCTCTGGAGTGTGAACAACCGTTCAGGCCGTTTTACAAAACAGGATTTTAACATGCTGTATAGTATAAAACAATACAGTCCAACAACAGTAATTATACATATATACACTGTATGTTTCTCTGCATATGGATAACAGCAAGAAAAAATAATCTAGATAACTGAAATAAAGTGCACACATCTACAGTGTTTCTCAGGCTGGAAAACAGGGAATGAGCAGAACTAGAGAGCAATGAAGCCTAAAAGATTCAATCCAATCGATCAGTGTGAGGACTCGACAGTTACTTATTTGATTAGTTTAACAGTTACGTAAATGTGTATAACATGTCACCAGTTTACAGCCTCTTGTTCTCAAATCGCTCTGCAGTTAAACACGACTGTAACATATAAACTCTGTGCAGTTATTCATTATGGTCATGTTAACCAACCGCAACATAACCACTAAGTATTTCTATATTTATTTTAAACATAGAGAGAGGGGGTGCACCGTTCCTGGAGGTACTGCAATACCAGGTCGATGCGTGGAGTGGACGGAGCAAGCCCCTATTCCATCTCCCTGTTCCAAAAATCAATTTAATATATGGTCCCCGGGTAGGGGACGTATCAGATATTAAACTGATAAGAACAGATACTACACTTGATCTTAGCCAAAAGGCCGAGAAGCGATACCATCAATGGGTCGGCGGTAAGGACGTGATTCTCCGCACCGGGACTCTCACCGAGAGGTCTGTCGGTGGATGATGTGTTTAAGTGACACTCGGTAAAACAGAAAACACGTTCACTAAACGGTTTACGAGTGAAATACCATGAAAACGCGCAACATGTGTAAATTTACAAGAAACGATGGATTCATAATGCGGAGCCTGGGGTCGTCTTGGTCACGTGATGCACTCTGGTCCAATGAGAATATCAATCAGCGGAAACTGAGATCTAATTTACAGCCACGTTAGAAATAAAGTTGCAGCATTTAAAAAAGGAGAACCGATATCGGAAAGTGTTGCACGTTAAACATGCAACGAAAACAACTGAACCGAGTTCTCTGTTGGAGAAGAAAGTAATGTGTTTTTACAGTCCGGTGACAAACTACACAACAACTAAAAGAGCTCCGGCAGTCTCTAGTGGAGGACAGAGCTAACTGCAGACGTCAACCCTATACTGAACATTATTCCTAATGTTAACTCTGTACCACACAATTCATTCATTCGCTGATTTATTCAGCTGATTGTCAACCAAAACATATTTCATCAGAAAACTCTGCAAACTTAAATGAACAATTGGCTGATTCTTCTCTTCTTCACTGACTGACAGTTTACTTCCATAGCTGTCCTTTTAACAACAGAGAGTCACCGTGACTGTAATTTCACAGCATCAGAGCATGATCCGCTGAATCTGGATTAAATTGTGAGGGTATATTAATAACATTATCACAGGAACTTATTTTGCTTCTTAAACAGGAGCACTACATTTTACATGGTATTGACCTCTACTTTTATTGAAAATTCAACAGCTTCACAGAAATCAATGTGATGCACTCAGCTAAAGACGTTTAACATAAAATCCAACATCTCCTAAAAGCAACTCAAGCTGATAAATTTGGTTTATTTTTTCATTCAACATGTTATCAGGGGAGAGCGCGAACGCAGTCCCCCACTACCAGAAATTATGCAGTCGAGATTCCCACATTTGGGGAATTCGCAGAGGTCAGCTCAACCGAGAGTGCAATGGTTAAGCCTCGCCCTGGGTGAACCACCTTCTTGATCATGGTATCTCCCCTGCCAGGTAAGTATGAGTTGTACAGCTCAGAGACAAGCAGCTCTTTCACAGACACACCATGCTGACTGATGGTGCTGACTAACTATACATTACCAAAAACAGAGGCTATAGGGGGGGTTGTGAATCTGCAGGAATCTAATACAGAAGAAACTGTTCTGTACTAAGGCTGAAAAAGATTATTTACATTTTACTTAAAAATTGGTGCATTTCCCATCATGCAATGCTGTATTTCCATATCAAAAGCTGACCTAAAATCACCAGTTGTATCTATTTTACCTCCAACAAATGAATAACAGCTCAACAGCAAGTTCAAGTGATCCAGAGCTAAATCATACTGCAGTCAAAAGTTGTTTGATTCACATTTAAAACTCAGAGGAAAGAATCAAAACACACGTTTTCTCACATTTTAACCACTTCCTGTTTCTTTGTTCACTGCTGATGGACAACTGACATTCCTGCTACTGCCACCTACTGCTCTGGAGTGTGAACAACCGTTCAGGCCGTTTTACAAAACAGGATTTTAACATGCTGTATAGTATAAAACAATACAGTCCAACAACAGTAATTATACATATATACACTGTATGTTTCTCTGCATATGGATAACAGCAAGAAAAAATAATCTAGATAACTGAAATAAAGTGCACACATCTACAGTGTTTCTCAGGCTGGAAAACAGGGAATGAGCAGAACTAGAGAGCAATGAAGCCTAAAAGATTCAATCCAATCGATCAGTGTGAGGACTCGACAGTTACTTATTTGATTAGTTTAACAGTTACGTAAATGTGTATAACATGTCACCAGTTTACAGCCTCTTGTTCTCAAATCGCTCTGCAGTTAAACACGACTGTAACATATAAACTCTATGCAGTTATTCATTATGGTCATGTTAACCAACCGCAACATAACCACTAAGTATTTCTATATTTATTTTAAACATAGAGAGGGGGGGTGCACCGTTCCTGGAGGTACTGCAATACCAGGTCGATGCGTGGAGTGGACGGAGCAAGCCCCTATTCCATCTCCCTGTTCCAAAAATCAATTTAATATATGGTCCCCGGGTAGGGGACGTATCAGATATTAAACTGATAAGAACAGATACTACACTTGATCTTAGCCAAAAGGCCGAGAAGCGATACCATCAATGGGTCGGCGGTAAGGACGTGATTCTCCGCACCGGGACTCTCACCGAGAGGTCTGTCGGTGGATGATGTGTTTAAGTGACACTCGGTAAAACAGAAAACACGTTCACTAAACGGTTTACGA